>JBANCV010000517.1:0-34820 GCA_037040105.1 Amiota albilabris | reverse complement strand
ATGTTGTTTTGTTGGTACGAAATTAGACAAATTGAGAGCGAAAAAAAATATGTTGTTTACACTTCAAGCAAATGTTACATACTGGAAATTGGAAGCTGTCAAAAGTATTTTTCAAATCGAGTATGGGACAACCTTGCCAGATGCTTATAGCATGAATAGCGCCATCTCTTGTAAATCCCGCATTATTAATTTGTGCTTCCAATATTTACGTTTAACATTTATTTATTTTACGTAGTTCACATACTAGTTGACCTTTTAATTCATTGAGAATTTCATCTTCGCTAACAGACCTGAGGTCGTTAGAGTAAATAACGCCTTTGCTATAGTTGAGAGTGGTGTGCAACGTAACTTCCACGGGTATAGAATCTGTTAGTGGAGTTAACTTAAGCAATTTAAATGCTTGTCTGGCATCTTTTGTGTTTATCAATAGGGTACCTTTTTGTGTCTTTTTGCATTGATCCACTACACCGTCGCAGATATGATCATTCACCTTCTTAATAAGGAATGGCGAGATGTCTGCTACGTTTTCGTCCTTGGTGCTGATGCGTTTCACAATTAGGTATTTGGGTCCTGTACTTACAATATTTTTGTTTGTGTAGGTCTCATTATATGGAATTAGATGAGCAGCGTTGCAGGTTGAATCTTTTGTTGATTTATTTTTTTTTTTTTTTTTGTTTTGTTTTATCGTGTATAATTATTTGTGTAAATTAAATTTAATGTTTTTTTTTTTATTTGTTAATGTCTTAGCGATGCATCATTGTTGTTGCGTCTCAAGTCAAGTGCTTTTAGTTGTTGTGCTTTCAATACATACCGTTTCAGTGTGATTCTTTGATTAGACTGAGAAAAATTTATTGTTATATATATTTATATATTTCCCTTTTTTTATTTATTAAGGATTAATGAGTACCAGCAACAGAGGCTTTTGTTTTCTGTATTATTTTCATTTCTATTTTTTTTTTTCCTGGAAAAATGCGTTATTGTGTTCAAAAGTGTAACAATGCCAAATGTCGCACTATTACGTGCTGGCTGTGTGATACTGCAGCCCATGTTAGCTGCGCTGAAATAAATGGTAGAATAGCCGATATCGTTGAACAAAACATTTACTACGCCTATGGTGTAGATGGAACTACCGGTGACCAATGTACCCGAATGTCGAAAGGATTCTAATGCATCTTTTGCGCAGCATGTACTTGTGACTAATGCGTTGACTAGTTCTAATGCTGCTGCTTCAATTAGCCTTAAACAGCTTGTCGCTGTACCCCAATAAAAATCGATTTTTGTATTCAGGATAGCTGAAGGTACTTCGGTAGCTGATGTTTTATCTTAATTCCCAACAATATCTAAAGTGGATATTACGAAGTTTAAATTTTCTTTTAAAAGATCCATTTCATTTTTTCAGATATCAGTTCCTCCTGATTATTGTAAGGAACTACTAGGTCCTAATTTTTGGCTTCTGCCAGAAGTCCTTAATATCGAATTGTTTCACAACAATTACATCACATTAAGGAAAAATTGTACTGATCGTGTTGGCGGTGGAGTTCTGATTTCCATTAGAGCTTCTTTTTTCTCTGCTTATAGATAGCGATTGTAAAAATTTCATTTGTCAATACTTGTTTATTTATTACATGCTCCTATATCTCATCTGCCTCAGATGGATCCGTCTACTTTTCCCATAAACTGCGATTAAAACGGGTTTTTTATTTGCCAAAGACATTGATAAGGTTTTTATCATGGGAGGCTTCAATCTTCCAAACATTTATTGGGCTCTAAAGATTGCAATTCTGTAATATCATCAGCAAGTTCAGAATTTGTTGACTCATTACTCTTTCATTTCAGGAAATAAACTATACTAATAGCATTGGCCGATAGTATAAGTGATGTTTCTTTATTCAGAAGTAATCCTCTTTTTACTCCTGAGGATGAATATTACCCAACATTGGAATTAAGGTATTGAAGCTCGCTCCAATAACTTCCTACCTACATCAAGACGTTTTGTTTTTGTTTTAAACAAACTAATTTCTCTTAACTTTCTTCTTAATAACACTGACTGCTCATGTAGTGATGTGATGATGTCAATACAATATTCTGATTCCACCAGTACATGTGCTTGCATTTGTGCCAAGAGGATTTTCTCAGAAAATTGCTGTCCATAAAACACAGGACCCTCTGGAACCCTGCTCGAAAGTTTATAAGTACCATCAATGCGTGCATGCACATAGTACTGATCTGCCATCTTATGCATTCCCATCGGTATATCTTGTCCGCAAATCCAGATTGCCGAAGTACTGGTAGCATCAGATAGCCATTGTTGATCTTCGGAATTCTTATATTGCTTGCTAAGAATAGCAAAATCAATATTAGCATCCTTATTGTGTTGCTTAAGAAGGTCCAGCGCAACCGCACAATGATTCAGGTTCAACTGTAGAACCCTCATTTATTTGTGTTGCTTCACAGCTTATAAACACGAGAATCCGTGATGCACGTGAAGCATGCACTTCGTGGTCCCTTTATAGTTTCTCGCGAATTGGCCATCCTCACCACATCTGTAACACCTTCGCGCGCGATCTACTTCATTCTTAAAGAGGCGCCCAATACTCCCATACTAGAGGCATCTGAAGCATCTAGTCAGCGTATCTTTTTCTGCCTGACTGAGTCTGCATAAGACCCAGCCAATTCTCACTCTCCTTATTTCCAGGACCTTTTTGGCATCAGCTGTTGGCAAGGATATAAATGCCGTCCGTGTACCAGCTTATGCATTTCGCATTTTCCGGATTGCAGACTCATTAATCGAAGAGATATTGCACGCCTCCCTTATCGGCTCGCAGATTTCCTTTGTTTCAGTTATCTCATATAAATCCTTGCAAATCTCAAGCGATTTGGCTTTTATCTCCGCCACTTCTCCTATAGCATCCCATTCAGGCCACTTCAACTGAAATAAAGCTCCCTCTTATCTTTGTGGTGTCGTTGCCCAGCGCCTTTCGCTCAGGGTTACTTCTCACATTCCGGAAAATATCGGCATACGTCACATCGCCTTTTGCTGCAATTATAATAGCTTCTGGCTTTGTTCTTTTTTTTTTAAGCATTTTGTCTCCAGACCCAATTTGTTCACCAGCATAAGAAGTCGCCTGGGGTAACGCAGCACCAGATCCATCACCTTATACTTACCGCGCTGGATTGTTTTGCCGCCAAGGATTTCTTTTCCGCCCAGGTTTTTCCTTTTGCATCAACTGGTTTCATACAGACGCTACTTCCGCATAAATTTGGGTTTCATACTTTGTATCCTTATAAGCATTTGCACCAATTTTATGTAATTGGCCATTAGTCATAGCTGCAAGAAACACCGTTTTGACCATATGACGAAGCCTCATAATTTCGGTGTGAACGTTGTTTTTGTCACGATAGAATTTCCAAGTTCTCCCGTGGTGCCCGTAGCGTTTTTGTGCAGAACATCCTCAGGGAAGACGAATCCATGCCTTAAAAATCGTCATTAATTAAGAAACTACCTTGTCCCATAGCTTCTGTAGCATTATTGGAAAAATTCAATCAATGCAATGCGAATTTAGGGTGAAAACATATTAATAGAATGCATGAACTTTTGCTCTGTAAAGATTGAAACAACGTCTTGTGAAGAATAGTACGGGTACTACAGAGTCAGATGTTGTATCGTTGAAGTTGGAAAATGTGTACTAAATAGGAGGTCGAGTGTCTCAGAAGATGATTCTATCCATGTTCCATCACACGTTCCTTGCACAGAACATTTCCTAGTCTTGCTGAGACTGAAGTAGACTCGATCGACTCACAAAATTCCTTCCAGACATTATTTTTGGCATTCCTGATAGTTTTTTTGTAAGTCTTGAGACAATTTTTGTATACCTGCCAGTTGATATCGCTGTAACGCTGGTTGAAGAGCTTTCTCATTTTAGCTCTGAGCTTCCATAGCTCTTCGTTCCACCACTGTTGAAAACTTTTGTGGCTCCTTCTAATGGGACAGGATATCTTGTACGCTTTGCCGAAAGCTTCCTCAAGATATTCGACCCTCCTTTCAATATCGCCCCGGAGTCAATACTCGAGTTTGTGAAAGTATTTACTTTTGATTTAACAACATTTGTAAAAACTGTTGTCTTGAAATTCAGATTATAGAGTATCCAACTATAATCCGAGAAAGATCTTTTGTTGGACACCCTCTAGTTCTAAATCTGTACCTCTGAATTCTCGGACAGAAGAGTTATGTCTAGTACCTCTTCCCATCCCGGGAAGCCTGCGGTGCTAGGGAAAGTGAAGGTGAGTGTATTTCCTCTATTACAAAATAACAGATTAGAACTACTGATAAAATTAACAAGTGACTCACCCCGTTCGTTATCCTCGATGCAACTCCATAGCGTACGGCGTGCACTGGCGTCACACCGCAGAAATAGGGGAGTGTTAAAGGTCGTCGCACTGGGGGTCAACTGAACAACCTTGTCCGGTGGTGCCTCCTTGTTGTGCGGCATGTTTATAGACACTATGATTATGGCTCTTTCCTCCAACACTTCGATATTTGCGGCTGTTAAATCACCTGTGCAGAATTGAGTACAAAGAATGGCATTTTTTATGTTTTTAACTCAGATACATGTTCTTGATTCGACACATACCTTTGGGTATAGAAGTTTGTACTTTCCATTTCTCAACCTTAATATGTCAGTTCCTCTGGCCCAAGGCTCTTGGACGATGCAGATGTCAACGTCCTTCTCACCTAGGAGAGTAGTTCCGAGGCATTCTTAGAATGCTTAAAGTTAATCTGCACGACCTTCAGTATTATTTGCAAACTGAAGATCATCTGATTCCTCGTTCGATGACCGGAATATTTTTAGTTGAGCGTATCTCACGCCAAATCTGATTTTCTGGTCAGTTTTCCCAAGCTCCTTAACGCATTACTAATTAATGGAAAAGATTGGAGACATGCTGCTCTTTTGCTGACCTTCATCTTGAATGTCAGTCCAGTCATTTATAGGCATGGTATGATTTTGACGCTGCAGGAGATGTAGCACCTTTCCGTGCTCCAACTTCATCGCACGCTGGGATGAGCTTAAGCCATAAGCCATCCCAATCATTGACTATTTTAGAAATGCGCATGCCCACCAACTCCAAAGATGGGCGATCGTCACACCGCAGAAGAGTAGAACCATGGTGGAAACGAACACAGATAAGAGACTGTTCCATTACTAGCTCTGTTGATCTGTGCTCAATCTCCGCAAATTTCTCCAACACCTTATTACCGCTGGTAATGGTTTCATTAATCAGTGCCACCGTCACCTCATACTGAGCGACGTCGCTGATTAGCCTCTTGGCACTTGTTGAAGGGCCTCCTTTATCAGTTTTTTTGACAACTTTTCTTTTCTTCGCGTCAGCATTTATAATTGAACGATTACGCTTCATCGCCTATACAGGCTTCATGTGAGTGGTCAAATATTCCTCGTAATCGTCCACCATGTCCTAGTATTTTATTCTGTCGGCATGATGTTTGATCCCACTTTCCTCATTTTAAGCAATATTGCCTAGTATGAAGAAGGCAGTCTGCTTTAGATTTTTCCTGACCATCGCTTCCCACTTGCCTTTCTTTGGCTTAGATGCGCTATGCCTTGCGCTCTTCTTTGCCGGTTTTTCCAAAGTTGTCGGCTTGTCGCTATCACCAATAACCACCGACGCAGTTGTTACTCCTGTTGTTGACGCTACAGCTTTCCGCTCGTCTGCAACATGTTTGACTTATCTCTAAATACCTCAGTCTTACATAATATCTGGGAACAGTCATATATCATCCCACTCCACAAAAAAGGCAATAAATCTAACATTTTTAATTATCAAGGAATAGCTAAACTTTGCGCTTTCCCAAAATTATATGAATATACAATATATATATACAATACTATCTATGATCAGGTGCAGCATTTTTTCCTCCCATTGTTAAGTACCTCACGACACGGATTCATCCCCCCCGGTCAATTGTAGTTTCTCTCAAAAACTTCAAATGGATATCACATACACAGACTTTAGTAAAGCTTTTCCCACTAATATAGTTGGCTGGATTACATCCTATCACATTATTACACACAGAAGGAGACATTTCACACCACATAAAGTATATTTGTGACCAGCTCGATGGGACGAGTTGATTTAGCAATGTCCGTCTGTCCATCTGTACGCGAACTAGTCCCGTAGTTTTTCAGCTAGAGAGCTGAAATTTTGTACGTTTCTTTTTACCCCGGACAAATCATTTGTTGGAACGAGCCGAATTGGACCATTGGGAGGGGTACTCCTCCATACAAACTACAAGGTTAAATTAAAGTTCTTATTGGAAAAGCTTTTTAATTTATGGTTCGATCGAACAACAATTTGGACATTATGAGATCCTGGTTCATATCCACCAACATTGTATTTGTATTGTATAACTAGAAATCCCAGGGGCAAAACTGTGTCGAACAAATCCAAAAAAAAACCTTTTAAACACATTGTTAAGGCTACGTCAGCAAGCTCTTGAAGAATATATGGAGGATTTAGACCGGGAGATTCTTACCATAATTAATGAAATGCCACCAAATACCTCAAAAGACCCACCAAGAGATTCGCTGTGTGAAATGCGTCTGGGATATGGTGTCGCTCAGATAAAGAGAAAGCTGTGGCATTTGCTGAGCACGTGCTTTTACACCCATTGACGTCAGTAGCCCTGGAGAAGAAGAGTAGACAATTAATTTCTGCATGCCAAATGGATCTCCCGATTTTAACTGTGGACACACAATCCTAAAAAACTCGAAATCACCAGGGTAAGAGGGCTTAGGAGCACCAGTCATAAAGGCACTCCCAGAAAATTGTATAGAGCTACTCGTGGGAATCATAAACAGCTGTCTAAGGTTAGGACACTTCCCCTCCCAGTGGAGATGTGCAGAATGATTCCTAAATCAGGCAAACCAGCAAAAGAAATTGCTTCTTATCGTCCGATAAGTCTAGTGTTCGCAGTGTTCTCCAAAATACTTGAGAGAGTATTTTTGCGCATATTACTGCCCATTCTGGATGTTAATGGGTTGATACCTGAGCATTAATTTGGTTTTAGACGTCGACATAGCACACCGGAGCAGTGACATCGGCTAGTGGAGCGTGTTCTGTTGGCGCAAAAAGAGAAGCAGTACGAGCAGTACAGGTAGTTTTTGACAGTACGCCAGCTTGCTTTATAAGGTAAAGATGCAGCTGCCAACACCATACTATCTGTTCTTGAATTCGTATCTGGAAAATATGAAATTTTATATTCGATGCGGCGATGCTGAATCCTCAATTGCAGACATTAGGGCAGGTGTTCCCCAAGGTAGTGTGCTACGCCCTGTTTAGTACACGTTGTTCATTGCAGATCTTCCCATCACTGAAGATCATTCCCTCACTATAGTCGCCTACGCAGACGATACTGCATTTATAGCAGTTTTGAGAACTCTCGCTGGGACTTCAAGAGTGCTACAAGAACAGTTTAAGTCTTTTGGAGTTTGGTTGAACACATAGAACATTGTAGTCAATCCTGAAAAATCGTCGCAAACAACATTTACAAAAAAAAAAAGGAAACTGCTCTCTGGTCAAATTAAATAATGTTACGATCCCTTATGCAAAGACTGTTAAATATCTTACTTATTACTCGATAGAAGACTAACATAGCGACCTCATATCATGACAAAAAAGTGCCATTTAAATACGAAACTTGAGCAATTACACTGGCTCACTAGATAAGGAATTAGGAATAAACTGCTACTTTATAGTACTACTTATAGAAGAACTTAAATATCCATGGATTTTAGAAGAAATCAATCGATTTAGTCAGCGGTACATCAACAGACTAACTGACCATCAAAACAACCTGTCAATAAATCTACTCGACAACAGTGAAACTAAAAGAAGACTAAAGAAATATCACCCGCTAGACCTTCCATTTAGAGACGCAAGGTAATAAACCGAATTTTATGTAACTCTTCCCACTTGCCTTAACCCACTCATCCTTTCTCTTTTCCCTTTAAATGTTTTAAGCCATCATGTAAAAATGTATTGTATATATATGTATATATATTTCCACTCTAGGATTGATGGTGAAATAAATTTCATGCTCCTAAGGCTACAAGGAGGGGTACCCCCAACACAAACCCCCATTTAAATTAACGTTCTTATTAGAAAAACATTTTTTCGCCATCGAAATGAAATTGGAAAACTGGAAGTGTTTAACCCATACTCATAAGGCACTAAAATTTCAAGACCTCCGGACTATCAAGAGGGGTGCCTCCCATACAAAGAATCTACTCAAATTCATGTTTCCTTTTCGAATCGATATTCATCAACTATGTAAAATTCAAGTACTTAGAATTACTTGATCGTACAAAAAGCATTTTCTAAGGGCAGCCTGAAGAGTATTATCTTTGGCATAGTCGAGCTTTATCTAAAACTATTCGTGTTACTTCTGGTTTTCCTCAGGGCAGCTACCTTGTTCTGTTATTGTTCAATATTATAATTAACGATTTACACCCGCTATTAAACATTCTAACGTCTTGATGTACACTGACGACGGAAAGTTTTACTTCTCTATAGTATCTCCCGTTCAACAAATGTTTTTGCAATAAGATCTTCATTCCTTGTCATAGTGTTGCAGCTTAAACTACCTCACGCTTAATTGTGAGAAGTGTAAATCTATATCCTCTTATCATAAATATCTAATTCTTTACAGCTACCATATCAATAATCACACACTTGAACGTATCACTCAATTTAGTGATCTAATAATATTGATGGATCCAAAGCTGCATTTCGGAATGCATATTTCGTCTTCTATTAATAAAGCTAGAACTGTATTAGGATACATTAAACGTTGGTCTAAAGAGTATAATGATCCTTATACTTCTAAATTATTATTCACTTCTCTTATTAGACCAATTCTTGAATACGCATCTTACGTATAGGACCCATAATTTATAACGTAAAGTGACAGCATTCAATATGTTCAAAAGCAATTCATGCTTTTTGCACTGCGTAACTTTTAATTGAATCTTAATATTAACCTTCCTTCATACCGTTTCCACCTAAAGCTATCGACCTACAGAAATTGTTAAGTTGTAGAACGACTCTTGGTGTCACTATCTTGCACAATTTAATTGTTTGCAGTATTTACTCCCCATTTTTGCTTGGTAACATAAATTTTAATATTCCCTCTAAGGTAAGATGAAATTGTTATCCTATACTTGTTGGTACCTGTAGATATACGTATTTGCAACATGATCCATTTCGTGTTTTATGTCAATCTTCTCACCTACATTACGACCTGGTTTCTAACTGTGCTTCTTCTGCTCAGCTAAAATCCGATCTTTCAACTGAGCTTTGCAGATAGCATTCATCTTGTTTTTCGTATTTTTTATAATTAAGACAAAGTTAAATAGTTTTATAGTTTTAATTCTAAGTTATATGTAAATTATTATAGTTCATGTTTACTTTATGTGGCTGATGACATTAGGTCTGTAACCACGAAGTAGTTACTTAGTTCCATATTGCATGTCCATTAATCCTTGAAGTTCGGTACGGAAGGGACTTGTGGTCGTTACCCAGTCTCGTTCGATTTTTACTGGACCCCAGCTCGTGCGGTTTCTGGGGGTGAAAGTGGCATGGGATATGGAAGTAAAAGTAAAAACAAACAAAAAATCACAACAGCACGAATCTAATCATCGCTTGGCGCCACCTTACCATTCTCAATCACATGTCGCAAAACAAATCATTTTTCGTTTCTAAAAATGCACTCTTTTTTCATTTAATCTTCAGAGCAGGAGCTGCAGCAACAACAAAAACTGTTCTCAACTTTTCCTTTCCATCTTCCGGCATAGCACTATATATAATTATATCATCCATATAAAGTCTATGGCATCATCATTAACTAAACATTGGAAAACATGTTTAATGTATCGCATAAAGACATTCGGCGAGTTATAAAAACCAAACGGTGGTCTATTGAACTAATACAACAAAGAAACGTTTTTTCGTAATAAAAGCCTTTTACTTCTTGCTTGATTCTTTTATACGCACATGGAAGAGACCATTTTGAAGGAAAAATACTTCGCTTTCACCAACTTTTCAATGACATCATTCATCAGTGATCCTTAAGCACCATCGAGTTGAGCTAATGAAAATCTACGCATACTCTAAACGATCCATCACTACTGGCATACTCCGATGTTGATCGACGTATAATTCCTTGATTCAACCATCCTTTTAACTGCCCTGCTACTGCATTCTGCTGATCCGACGGCAACCGACTGGATTTTGATGAAGAGGAATAATCTTGTCAGCAACAACTTCTAACTCAATAAGGCGTTAAATTTTATCTGCTGGTGCAAACGATTTGATCATCTCATTTACGGCATGTTTGTACCGAGGAGAAACTTGAACTTCATTGGTCGCTCTGCAAACATTATAAATATGCGGTTGCAGCGATTCGTCCTACATGTCCAGAGCTGTAAACTTAAAGCCATCAACGTCTGAAATAATTCTAGATTTCTTAGTGCAATCAAAACCTAATATCTCTTCAAATTTCATTTGATCATCTAGAACCACCAAAAAAGTTTGCTCCGTCCGTTGTTCATCAATCACAATGTTCCCAGTGAAGCTGCCTATTACCACTGTTTCCACATTTTTCAAGCCAACCAACTTTGCTTCATCATTCATCAAATGTATGTGTCCCAATCTGCTTTAATATTTCCCTTCTTGCATCAACGTTACATTTTATTCGTACACCGTTTAAAATAATTGTTTTTGTGCGATTATTGTCAATAACGAAATGTTCACTTCTAGCGGCATCATTTCTATATGAGCAACCAGGTCAGTTTCGCGAAATATGTTGAGTTTCGTTGCACTTGAAATATTTTCTTTCATCAATCACTACGCTTTCGATCAGATGACCCACAATTGAAGGAATGTAACTATTTTTTTACCATTTGTTTCATTTCAATCTTCTCTACTTTGTTGTCAAATTTTTTTGTTGTACTCTATTCATCGTTCCACTACCGTTTATTCTTTCATATATATCATACTGCTGTGTGTATGATTTTGCACTGTATAACACAAATCGAAATTCAGCTTTCACACTAAGTCCATCAATTATTTATATATCGTATAAACGCATTGCCTTCAATATTCCCGAGAGCAATCTTTTTCATATTCAACTCGTACTCATGAAAGCTTTCATCGTCTCTTGTCCTTCTATCACTTAAATTTCACTTAATCACTGAATTTCTGCACTATTGTATTCTTTGTGGAACTCAGCCTCTAACAGAGAGCGAAAAGCCCCAAAATCACTCAAGAGAGTTGATTCCAAAAACCGCTGAGCCGTTTTCGTCATTCTGCTCCTTGCCTGCACAAACATTTGCTTCTCATTCAACCCGTATGCGTCCACTTTCAGAACAAAGTTTTTGAACCACTGTGTAATTGGTATCAATTCACCACAGTATAACATTCGCGAAATCTGACACTCATCACTAGCTTTATTGTCACTCGCTTCCTCTTTTGCTACCTTTAGAGTCAGCAACTTTATTAATTCACGCAAGTCATTATTGAAACCACTACCACCGGCGACCTCACTTTGTTTTGCGACATATTGTTTTGAATTGTATTGTACCACTTGCTTCAACTACACAAGCAACTCTCTCAGTGTTCGTTTTTTTTCTGCACCGTTTTTTTTCCCGCGATTGCTTGTTGTGCAATGTTTCGCACTCATTAAAGATTTTAGTTTTTTCTTTCCGAGTTCATTGACGGTACCTTTGTGTTTTTTAAACTTATATTTTCGCAAGTTTGGAACTTAACACACTTTCCAAAGGATGAGTCCCCAAATTAAAGATAATGATCTTTAATTTCATAGTGTTTAATTCAAATATGCTTATTCGGTATAATAAAAGTGTCACACATAATACAATAATACCTAATAAAGATAATGATGACGGCTTCTACGACACAACTTCAACATGTCGGCTTCAACGTTCTTTGACAACTTTCACTTTCTCACCGACCTTGCTTCGACTTTTAAAATGTACTACATATATTTGTAATTAACAATGGTACCAACATTTCATCAATGCAAGCATAAGTACCAATTGAATAATATTTTGTGTAGTTTTCTATAAATATGTTGAATATTTCTGAAACTTTAGCTAAGGGTCACTTAATAATCGTTGGTTTCTATCGCAAGAGATATCAAATCGTAAGCAACTAAAGACAAAATCGTGGCTCTGAAATTGTAGCTCTAAAAATTTCTCTACCGGTTATCGGTGGCAAAAATAAATTTTGTGGCTTCGTAGTTAGATTTGAATACAGATGTATAGATCAAGTTACCGAAAAATGCATGCATTTCGATTATATAAAGTGGTTTCGCTTCAAATTTTACTGATAGATCAAATTTTTCTTTTAGTTTTGTGTTTGTATGATCTAAAATCATGTTCTCCATATCGCTATCGATAATTCGTGACCAATATCCACATAAATCTTCTGGTTTTTGATTTGAAGCCATTGGTAACCTTACAATGTTGTGTAAAGGAGTTTTTACACAGCAAGTTGGTTCCAATGCCGACCATTTGAACCCGTTCTTTCCATAAAAATAGTGTACATCAGATTCACAAACAGTTTCTTCAACAACACGTTCTTCTTCATCATTGCCCTTAATTTGATCAAAAATCATATCATCAGTTCCATCGGATATATCTTCTATACTTATTTCACTATCATCTCGCATATAACTATCTTCAATGCAGAAGTCTGGATCGACAATATCATCGTCGACTTGACTGACTTTGTTATTGTCTTCAAGAAATTGAGCAATTCATTTTATTCAGTTTTCTTGAACTTGCATAACATATAAAATAAACATAAAAAATCAATAAATAAAGTTTTGACAACAACAAAACGGATATTGGTAAAATAGTTTCGAAGAAAAATTACCTCAGCCAAAACACAACTGAGTGATAAAGATGACGATATGAGAAGATACTAAGAGAATTAAATTAAAAGAGCGCAATGAAAGAGAGTAATTCAGAGAGTAATTCAAAAAAATATAAAATGAGAAGCAATGTATATCATTTTTAAGTACATATTCTAAATGATTACCAGTAGTTCTCATACTTTTTCGAGAAGTACATATGAACATAAATATGTGTATACGTTGTGAGCAAGAGTCTATGGGGAACGGACCGAAATGATCGGACACAAAGCACAAGCAAAACAACCACAAACGTACTCATTCTCTGACTTTGTCAAAACGTGTTACGCATTTTCTACACGCATAGAATTGAACCGTACCAAGCAAGCAAGCAAGTAAAAGAAACAATACATTGATTTTGTTTTGATGACCCTATTTTTTTTTAATATACTATGAGAAAAATTAATGTCATCATTTTGATATGTACATAATTATGTTCATATGTACTTTTTCGCAAAAGTATATAATAAAGTTAATTGGAGCCTTCACGAGATTTCGTAAACTGCATAAACAAACGCTGCGTAAGCGAAGTCAATATAAAGAAAATTTGGTCATTTGCGTAAAAGAGTGCGACGTTTGAGTTGAACAAATTGTGTAAAAAATTATTGTTGCCACAGTAATTAATTGTCCGGCAAATCTACCGAAATAGTATGGCGATAAACGATTAGTTAATGCAGCTCATCTTGCTTAATAGAAATATCGCAAGGCAAGCCAATACCAAAATAATCTATTACATCGATTTCAAATTCACTCTGTTGAAACCAAAGATGTTTCATATCAAACAAAAAAAAAAAAAAAAGGAAAAGTGTTTTTGAAGTGAAAATTTTTTAGCGGCGCTGGGCAAAATGTAAAGTGAAATAATAAGAAATCGCCACGTATTTTGATTCCTGTATCTCATGAACCGCACTAGGTAGACACTTCAAATTTTCACAGAGAGTGTATATCTATTGCCATAACCACAACAAATAGTAAAATTTTTGAAAATCCATCGAAAAAGTAGGAAAATTTCATTAAAGAAATTACAATTACACAACAGCAACATGCAAACAACCAGTTTGTGTTTTATACAAAAAACATTTATAAAAATGACTAAAACAGAAATATGCAAGCAACCAGCTAATGTGATGTACAAAAACAAGTAAATGTAAGAAGAAAAGAGACCGAGACACACACAGAAGCTCCCAGTTGATGCAATTTTTGGCAAAAGGGGACAGTCGTAGACATGACAGAATATTTTGGATGCAAATGTGGTATTGATTCATTTGTTTTGAGATGATCTTTCTCTGTCCGTTTTTAAGAAATTTCATTTCTATCACGTGTGCCAACCCACAATTTTTTGTTTACTTCATTTCTATTGTTATTGCTTATTTGATGTTCATTAACCCTAGGGTACTAATATTATTTAGAACAATTCTTGGAAACGTTTGAAGAAAGCGATTCTGAAGAACTTCAACGTAGCGAATAAGATTTATTTTACATTTTCATTAAAAAAAAGTTCTTTATAATCAAACTGTTTTTAACCAAATATGCTATTATCGAAATGACAATACTTTTGTTTTATTTTTACTTAAAACATAATTTAATTATCATCTTGACATTATACCTAAGTAACGCCGCTTCCCTGCTGTTGTTCTGCTGGCAGCACCGTCGACGGTGGTATCTGTTGCGCATGTAAAATATAAGGTTATCGTAGGTGACTTTTGCAAGCTCACACCAAAATTACGCTGATGGGGTATTTCGATGTGATTCACAAGCATCCGATGAACGAATTCACAAGCATCCGCCGAATTGTGCTGACGCTATGTGTGTGTGATGAATCCGCCCATGATAACTTATACAACTTTTGATGACGATTGATGTCTTAAAACCGAGCAGATCAGTATTAAATACGTACATGAGAGTCAATCCGACTAAGAATTAGTATTCACGTATGAAACAAAGCATTAGTACTCGAGGGTTAAGTAGCTCTACATAATTAGAAATTGGCACAAGTTGGCAGAAAGTTAGTTTTCACTCCACAATATACGGGCACGTTGTTCAGGTTTTTTAATTTAAGGGCATATTATTTTTTGAGTGAAATAGAAAATAAAAAACAAATAAGTTTTGAAAACAGAAAAAAATATTGGAATGAACACCAAGAGAATTTCCAAAAATAAAAACAGTTTGTGAAATAAATTAAATTAAAAAAAATATATATAAAGGGTGGGCCAACTATTGGTCCGATTTTAGTTTGGTCATTAATTGGACAAAAGCTTTTTTTGCAACGAATTTCACTTTATTTGATAGTTCGATTCTTCTGATTAAGAATAAAAGATTTTTTTTGTGATGTGAAACATCTTTGGTTTCGATAGAGTGAAATTTGAACTTGCGATCTCATACTAAGCAAGTTGAGTTGCGTGCGTTGCGTAAAAAATTTTATTGTTGTTGTAGTCAATATAAAAAAAATTTGGTATTTTGTATATGTACCTACCACAAATAATTGGCAATACAACTAAACGCATTTTGAAAAATGAATTTATGATTAAATTAAATTAAAATTATATAATTTCTGGGTCATTTTATATGATAATATACTATATAACTCGACCATCTTATAAGAATAATTAAAAATTGAAGTGAGCAGAAAATAAAAAATAAAAAAAATAAAAATTTTAACAATGTTTAAAAAACCAAACCACAGACAAGCGTTGATCCATCGTTGCGATTTATCAGAGGCCAGTTAGAAATTTAGTAACGAACGCACGATATAAGTTTGGTACTCATTTTGTAGTAAATTATTAATATGGGGCCGAGACACGGTCATACAATAGCAAGTGTCAGCTCAAAACGATAAAGGGCTGCTGTTTTGGAAAATTTTATTACAAAAACGTGTTACGCTAATCTGTTACGTCTTGCCGAGGAATTCGAGGAGGATGACCCATCAATTCGACGTTTTAAGTGTGTGAAAAGTCACTTGTTTGAGCCGATGTGTGAGAGCTCGCAATGTCGTGGTGGAGAATAATTCGTCTTCTGCGGTTGATTTTTCTTATTTCTTCGAACACTTTTGGCAAACAAATTGTGGTGCACCATACAGAATTAACCGTTTTACGTTTCTCTAATGAGACGGTGGCGACATGTCCGGCTGTTTAGTTTCAAGCTCATATCCATAGATCCATGATTCATCACCTATCACGATATTATAGACGTCTTTTGAAGCACCGCGATTCAATTTTTTCAACATATCTTTGCACCAATCGACACGAGCCTGTTTTGCGCAATTGTCATTATGCGGGATCAAACGCAAACAAATCTTTTTGATGGCCAAATGTTCATGCAATGCATCAATCTCGTATGTCTATTTTTCTTTTCTGTTCCTATTTTATGTTTTGCTTTCTTTTACTTGGTTTTTTTTAGTTCTTTGTATTACCCATACTTCTAAGTTAATATATATGTAGGTTGCAAGTTAAGTCTTGTGGTATGGAAACACCAATGTTGATATGTCAAATCTGATATTGGTATCGTAAAGCTTGTCGTTTCTTAATGATAAATATACTCAGAACGTTTTGTCTTACAAGGAGTAGCAAGACCTCACAGGACTACCAATTAAACAATGTTTCAATCTTCGGTATGGTGAGATCACTCTTGGCTGCAAAGCTTCATCATAACGTCAGCCGCAAACTTCGACACAGCATTCCATTAATAATGGCTATTGCACATATCATCCACCATGATCATGACCGATAGCTGCTCCTCAATGGAGCCCCTCAGCTACTACCTCTCTCTGTCTCTCTCTCTTCCGCAATCGCAAAGCTTATGTTCTGGGTCTTCCGTGACCGCTTAGTAGTTGAGTGAGTGAAATTCTCCTTGCATGCTTCCTTCCAATCCATCCCGCTAAGCTGGGAATTATTTGCGAATATATCTATAGGTAATAAGCTCGCAAGTACTATAGCGGCACCCTGCGATACGGTGCGTAAGGCTCTTATGACCTTAAGCGTGCCCAGCCTATATGTGCTCACAAGTTGTCTTTTACATGAGACCTTATCCATAGCTTTGATCCAGACAGGTGCCCCGTACAGCATAAAGGATTTTGTTGCATTCATCATGAGCAGCGTGCGTCCTTGTCTAGGCCCACTTGAGTTTAGCAGTATCCTCGAGAGAGCTTTACTTGCTCTTGCTGCCCTCTCTCCGGCGTATATAACGTGCTCCTTAAAGGTGAGTCTTTAGTCTAGAGTCACCCTCAGATATATCAGCGAAATTTTTGATTTGATGGCTATGTTGCCGGCTATGACTGTAGCTCTTTTCACAACCTTGCGACTGTTGATAGTTGCACTTCCGTTTTGTGCTCTGTGAGACCAAGACTGTTTAGCCATGATTAGATGGTTGCGATAGCCATATAACAACGCTTAACCGACTCGCTGATGTGCTTGCCAAGAATTACCAGTATAATGTCATCAGCACTACCTACCAGATTAACTCCGGCTGGAAAACAGAGTCTAACGATGCCATCGTACATAATGTTCCAGTAACGTAGTATGTGACCTCTCCCTCAGTAGTGTCGTAGAGGAGATCGCACTGGCAGAAGTAGCTTCATATCATCCTTACCATGTAGTTGCCAACTCCGAAGTCGGTGAGCTCCTCCATAATCCTATCCCATCGTTTCATGCGCTTCATCCTGGGCACTTTCAAATATGGCGGTAATGGTTGAACGCTTTCTCGTGAATCCAAACTTGGATGCGGATAGGCTTCCTGCCCGATGCATTTCTGCCTCAAGCCAGTTTACCAAGATTTTTTCAAGGATCTTGCCTGCAGTGTCCAATAGACAAATTGTCCTCAACGATGACGACTCACATAGTGGTTTCCCTGCTTTGGTGAGAAAACCAATGTCTGGATTTTCCAATACATAAGGAAGGTCCCCTCGGATAGGCAAGGGCTGTACTGATCTGCGAAAAAATGCGGCTGTAGGGCCAACGGCAGCTTTTGAACCTTTTTGGAATCTTGTTGGTGGTTCCACATTGCTACATCCAGGACTTCTTCTGTGGTGACCGGAACGAAACCGTTAATCACCTGAGTTTCCTCGCCAACATTCGTAGTCATATGATGCTGCACAAAACGGGTAGCCACGATATCATCTTATCCGCCGTTCCATCTGCCGCTGGCACCTATAACACAAAGCAGAATGACTCACGATTTAGTGTAGCTTCTATGTAGCCTTTCCTTAGAGGATATCAACATCTTCTTGCTATGATGTTCTCAGCTTTTACGTCATGATGATCGCTTGCCATACATAAGTAGCTCACAGTCCACTTAAACGAGCTGAACAGGGAGGGACTTGTTAAGGTGGGATCAACCACAGAGAAAATTCCGCCTCTCATAAATGTGTGCTTAGATCCCGTTTTCGCCAGAATTACGTCCAGTGTTGCAAAAGCTTTCAGCAGGATACGGCCTTTGGGGTTGGTTAGCTGGGAGTCCCATTCCGAAGCCCATGCATTAAAATCTACGCCAATGATAACTGAGTTCCGGGATATCGCATGGCACATCAATTCGTCTATACAACTATAGATCCAAAAGTCGTATACCTTTGCTCTAGCGGAGCATCTGAACGATCCCCTAGAGGTTAAGTTTCTCCGAAACCCGTCACCATATGTTCTACATCGTTGCACCAGGTCCCATCTTAGCTTGCAGTTACTTAATCATTGCGGGCCTCCCGAGAAGCTAGGCAACTACGTGATCTTTATCAGCTGCCTCGCATAACAAACCATTCACCGTGCGTTATTGGCATAGTCCTTGATAAGGTGTACCTCCTCCCCGGATCGAATAAAACAGATACCTCTGTCCACTGCACTCTTGCATGCACCAGCTATGTGGCCTACTTCTATGTTTGCTGCCTCTCGCGGATTCTACAAAGTGTCCCACCTATCTTAACTATACCGGCTTTAACAAGCAGTGCAGCAGTTTTAGCCGGAAGACTTGAGTACCTGAATAGGCTGGACGCAGACTTTTTACGTTTTCCTTCTCAATCTCTATTCCAAACTGCTCTCTAGACGCCTCCACGATGTCGTCGGTTCCAGTGGCATCGTTGAAGTCCAGAATCGACTTTGTTTTCTGCACAGATTGCCAGTCTACGACAGACTCGTGCAACCTAGCTGCGTCTTTAATAGTTGACGCTGAACTGTTTGCGGTCCCAGTGGTTGATCATTACAATGCCGTAGCTTGTTTGGCAACACCCCTCGGTCAACTAAGTCGTTGTTTCACTACATGTATAGGACGCCGCTTTGTTAGCTGAGTTGCCAGTTTACATTAGGACCTCTCTTTACTACGGGATTTAACCACACAGAAGTCTGGCAGAAGTTTTTCGTCCGGGTCAAATTTTTCTCCCCTTCGTCCTTCAGGCTGATTTACGGCAGCTCGTACAACGCTTTTATGGGGGTACATCTTTACCGACTAAAGCCGCCTGTACTTGACACCCAGCCCCTTGCAACCTTATTTTCTCGCCTAACACTCTATTCGTACTAAGCAATCGTAATGTATGGGCGGCTTCCATTGCCAGAACTGCCTGAAGCATGATTCGGATATTGAAAATCTAGGTAAACAATATATAGCTGAAAGTGTCAAGTTTCCACTTGATGTTTTTAAGACACTTGAATTCTTATCAATATAATTCTTCTAGTACGGTACCGACTTAAACTTTTTTAGTCGCGTTCTGATGAGTATACCCTCACCGCGGTGTGCTTTACCATTAGGGTGGTTCGTGGCGTAAAAAGAGTAAACTGCGATCTAGAATTTGAGCCTATTAGTAAGGTGCGATTCCGATAGTAATAAAACATCAGTTTCTGACCCCGAGAAATATTTTATGAGCTCAAGCTTATGTTTCGATACAGCGTTTGCGTTCTAGGTGGTTATTTTGAACGATGCCATTTTAATTATAACTACCAAGTTTTGTAAGATAATAAATAGACTCTACTCAAATAGTTTTTCCATTCACTCCGATGTAATTGTGTTTGTTGAAACATGACTTGGGCCAAATGTTCTTAATTCCGAATTGTTTTACAACAATTTCATCACCTTTAGGAAAGATCGTAGTTGATATTGAATTCATTTGTGTGAAAATTTCATTTGTCAATTCTAGTTTATCTCATATCCCACCTGCCTCAGATAGACCCGTTTAATTTTCGCATCTAACTGCTACTACAAAAGCTATTTCATTTGCGCAGGACACTGATAAGGTATTAATATTGGGAAACTTCAATCTGCCAAACAATTCTTGGACATCCTTTAAAAATTGCAATTCTTCAATTTCATCAGAAAGTTGTGAGTTAGTTGACTCATTGTTGGATCTTTTATTTCAGCGAATAAAGAACATAGACAATAGTATTAACCAAATTTTATACTTGATTTGTACCGATAGTGTAAATGATGTTTTCTTGTTCAGAAGTAAACCTCTTTCACTCCTGATGCAACATGATAACCAACTTTGAAATTAAACATCATTCTAAACGGGTTTGGACGTCGCTCCAGTAACTACTACTTAAAAAATCCTAGATCAAAAAGCATCTCATCTTCTTATTAACACTCCTTGGTCTTATTTATATTCCTGTGATAATGTCGAATTAGCCGTACAGTGTTTTTACAAAACTATGAAATCCCATTTTAAAATTTGTGTTCCTAAAATTAAACTTAAGAATACGCCACATTGGTTTTTTCTGGTGAATTTAGTAAGTTACAGAATTACTATTTGAAAATACAATATAAAAGTCCAGTCTGCTGATTTATAATCAGCTGATTCTATCTGCACTTCTCGTATACATATAACTTATTCTCTCTCTGCTCTCTATATCTATAAAATTAGTTCAGTGGAAATGAACGGGTCATAAATAACTGCCATGAATTAATTACCCTAATAAGCGATGTAAACCCAGATGTTATATGTATACAGGAAACACACCTGCCATATCAATCGAAAACATAATCATTCCAAAACAATACTATGGATACTTAAAAAATACAAGCAACATCACAACAGCCAAACAACACAATTAAACACAATATCCCATATAAACACACGTATAAAGTCCAACATTCTCTGTGATTTTCTGCAGCTAGAAATTGATTAAAAACTGACTATTATGAATTGGTATATACCACCCTGCCAGAACTTTATAGAAGTTGAACTACTTCCATTTACCACACACTTCTCTACTCCAATCATGCTTCCTGGGGACTTCAATGCCTGAAAACAACTTTGGGGATCTAACGTGACTAATTCTGGTGGAAAAAATTAGAAAAGACCATAGCTACTGCCAATCTTGACATATTTAATGACCGATCCCCTACCCATTTTTCATCGCATTGCTTATATACACAAGTTGTCCTAACAATAATTTCCCCACAAATCACTCGCAGATGCCAACGGGCTATACCAAATTCGTTAAGTGGAAGGGATCATTCTCCGATTACCACTACCATAACCACACAGCTTAAGTGAGAAAAATTTACTTCTACTCCGAAATACAAAACGGATGCTGCCAACTGGGATAAGTTTCGTAGTCAACGTATACAGCGAATCCCAGCTCTAAAAACATCAACCAGGAAGTAGCCATAATCGCAAAACAAATTAGCAAAGCTGTCAACTGCTCAATTCCACAAACAAAACGAATACGAATACAAAGTCCAACATTGCATAGTGGACTTCTTACCTCACCAAACTACGCGAACGAAAGCAAGCACTCTACAAAAGAAATAAAACCCTACCAAATTTATTTGCATATAAGGAAGTCAAGGCAATATTCAAAGAAGAAGCTAAAAGAGCTAAAAGAAATGTTTTTGCTGATTTTACAAACCGTATATTCGCACAATCCACTACCAGGAAGATTTGGGCAGATATTAGAACTCTAACTGGTATTCCTATAGTT
Source organism: Amiota albilabris (assembly GCA_037040105.1). Lineage (NCBI taxonomy): Eukaryota > Metazoa > Arthropoda > Insecta > Diptera > Drosophilidae > Amiota > Amiota albilabris. Next base: position 12,926 of record JBANCV010000517.1, on the reverse strand, counting down.
CCACTAAAAGCGCTATCTGTTACACAAACATTACTTACTTCTTCCAAGGATATTGCAGAAGCATTAGCTTCCAATTGGTCGAATTACTCAAATGATCAAAACTTCTCACGGGAATAAATTAATGGGAAAACTACAATGCTATCTGCAAACTACAGACCGACTAACTTGGTAGCCTCAGCCAGACTTATGGAATCCCCCATAACATGCATAGAATTTGAAGCGGCCCTCATAAAAACTAAAGGAAAAACTCCAGGATTCAATAGGATATCATACCCTATAATCAAAAACATTCTCCCAGATTTCAGGCTTGGGCTGGTCAAAATTTACAACTCAATACTACACAACGGTAAATACCCCCACGCTTGGTCTACTGCAACCATCGTGTCGGTGCCCAAACCCAATAAGCCGGCACATGAGATTAGCAGCTTCAAACCAATTTCATTACTACCCTGCTTCAGCAAACTTTTCGAAGACTCATGTGGTTCATAAGCAGGTACAAGGTAATTTCGTATAATCATGTTGCATTTATTGCAAGCACAACACAATGGACGCACTGTTACAAATCCAGCATTTCGTGTCGGACGCTTTTTCATCAAAAAATCATGTCACCCTTCTTGGGACGGATTTCGAAAAAGCGTTTAATCGCGTGGGGGTACATGCCCTGCTTGACCAGCTAGAGCTCTGGGGAGTCGGTCCTAAGATCTTTAACTTGGTAAATGCCTTCATTACAAGGCTTCATAAAAGCTTTATTAATGCATTAACAGCCAAAAAGAAATATAAAGTGATGTTAACCATCCGTCAGTGTGCAACGTTTTGGCTGAGCAATTTAATTCCTCCATTGAAACATAGTAGAAAACTGATTCATCCATCATGGCAATTACACAACTCTTCGTTCAATTCAAAACTTCACCAATATAAAAAAGATCCTACAGATAGTTCAGTCTCTAGAAAACTTTTCCTAGAAGAGAAATCTAAGCGGGATGGTATCAATTGCCTATATACAGATGTTTCGAAAAACAATGGATGCATAGCATTCGCCGTAGTTGACGGCAACAATAGCGTCATCGGTAGTGGTCTAATCCCGGATTATTGCTCAGTTTTAATTGCTGTTTTGAAAGCTTGCATTTTTGCTCACGAAAATAGAAGCCCTTTCGCAATCTGCACAGACAGTTTATCCACGATAGCAGCAGTCAAAAACTTGAACTGACCAAAGGACCAGTGATTTAATTCAACCCGCCAACTGGGAGGAACCTACATAGGCGCACCACCAAAATAATATCTCAAAGGCATATTGAGAAATGGTCAAATTTCCAGCATCAAAGAAGAGGTTCAGTCTGAACGGTGTAACCACCTTGTACCCAGACAACTGCCACAGACGATTATGGTCGGTGTTTGTTCGCATACGAATAGGACACACTCAAAAGACGCATGGCAACTTACTAAATGGTACTCCTGCACAAAGCTGTTCCTGTGCAGGTCCATGTATTGGACCACTGTTCAGATTAGAGTACTTTTTTTCAAAAAAAAAAAAAAGACCATCAAATCTCCTCCAACATACTACAAGTGACAACATTAACATAATCTGCAAATACATGAAATAGTGTAACTTATTGTAGATAGCAAAATTTAAACTTATTATTTACATCCATAGAGTCGTGGACCTAAGTAGCTAGTTCTCTAAACTAATTAGTACTTCATTAAAATAATTTACCTAATATTATAAATAAAAACAAAAAAAAAATTAAATAAACAATTTCAGCTATCAGGCATATGTTACACATGTAAAGAGGATATTAAAAGAGATTTTAATATATGGATATAAGCACTGAAATGAAAACCGAGTTAGAGCAACTAAAAGCGGAAAAGGAAGCTGACCGCAAACGGATTACTCAGATGGAGCAACAGATCAAAGACAGGAATTCAATATTCGAAGACAGTTCAAGATAAAGTGAAGAGAGTATTTAATGAGATCTTACAGTTACCAACAGCGTCAGCGGTGAAATCAATAAAAATTATTGCTGAACGAGGTGGCAAAATGTCTACGTTGGTTGAGTTTGACACCGACGAAGATTTGCGTTCGGCCTAAAAAACTTAATTAAGCTGGCTTGTTCTTCTATATATTGTACATAGAGAGTGAACCGTGATGCTAAAGCTCAAATTGGAGATATTGCCTACAAGTAAAAAACATAAGATTATGTTGAGAGACGACAACTTAAAAAACGGGAATAAATAGTTTAGATGGAATCGCGAAAAAAGGTGATACATAACCACCAGGAACGGAGAAATGCTCTCTGGAAATGGAAATGACGCCAAATTTCCATAGATTATAAGCACTGGTTCGACAAGCTTTTGTAGCTGACCACATTTTCCAATATTTAGGGTAAAATAATATATTCGCATTAATTGAAATATATATAACTGATGATAGAGTAGTACAGGCAACTAAATATTTTAATGGATAGATTTAATGGATATTGGAAACCAGCAACAAGAAAAAGCCAAGAGCAAGCAATGGAATGGTCATTGGAATTAAGAAGGAGTTAAGCAACAGGGGAATAAGGCATGTATACCGCACTATAAATGGAATTGAATATATTATATTATACTCTCACGATAAAGACATAACTTAGATTCCAGTATATATAAGAGGATTTAACTGGCAAAGCGAGTTCTCATTGCTCAAAAACTTCTTCAAAGAAACAACAGAAATAAATTTATTTTTTATGGGCGGTTTTAATGTACGAATTGGATTACTACAGCAACAAACGGATCTAACTAGACTAAATTTTAATGCAAGTTACGAGAAAAGGAATTCAAAAGACATGATAGCATATAAAAATGGAAAGGTACTCCCTGAGTTCTGTACAGACTATTATTTATTGCTCTGTAAATGACATATGCGCAATATCAGTGGAAAGCCTCCATATGGTAACAAATTTCGAAGTCGGTCATCGAATATGATCAGATCACATGCTAATCAATGTTACTAAAGAGTATGAAAATGTGAATATCCAAACAAACAAACTGAATTTAATACCGAAACTGCACTGGATCGAGTCTTAGCGTACCAACAAAAACTAAATGACAGACCTTAAGGAAGAAAATAACATACCGAAATTACCACAGCTTTTTGAAGTTATCAGAACCTCAGTGCAAATGCAGAGTAGCACAAAAGTAATTTTTAAAAAGAAGTTGTACAATTTTAAATGTCTTAAGGCGTCGAAAAAATCTTTTGAAGCACTAAACAAATTTAAAAAATCGAGTAACGAAAGTAACAAGGCTTCTTATTTACGAGACATTCAAGCATATAGACGCGTTTGTGGTATGCCAAAGTTGAATATCATAAAAAGATTGAACAGCAGATAAACTATTGTATATAAAAGACTTTACGGATTGGTGGAGAGTTGCGATATTGAGCAGGTATTAAAAAAGTCAAAAAAATAATAAGGCGCTTGGAATCGATAGGATACCTTATGATTTTTTCAAAAATGCAACTAGCGCTTTCTTAGAAGAGTTAACCAGAGGTTATAACGTTATACTCGAAACAGGAAAGGGAACAAAACATTTTTAAACACAATCCTATTCCCGATATTTAAAAAAGAATACCCTAATATGTAATATGGTAAACAACTATAGAGGAATATCGCTTATGAATACCATCGCAAAGGTGTTCATCATAAATGAATTCCAAGCAGGTTTTAGAAGGAGATACTCGACGGTGGATATCATATAACTGTCATGTATTGTGTACATAATATTTGCATAAAATAATAAAGAAGTTTATGCCTTCTTTGTGGACTTCGGGGCTGCCTCTGATAAGGTGCCCAGGAACCGTTTAATATAAAAGCTGCATGAGATTGGGCTCTCAACAAAAATATTAAGAGTTATAGAAGACACCAAGTACGCGGTATATTCTGGGGTAAATTATATATCTAAATGATATCTACAACAGTTTGGAAGGAGGCCTAAATATTGATGGGACAAATATAAGTGTATTAATGTACGCAAAATTTGGTGAACAGGTCTTTTCCTTATAACAAGGGAAAATTCTTCGTTACAATTAATATTCTATGTCACCGCGGGAGATATTTTTAAGCTTCTTTTGCTTTCAGCATCCTTTTTAAAAAAAAATGTTATTGGCTTCGTCAATAAAACTCATGGCTTTCGCCAGTTGTTGGGATGCTAACTTTTGATGCGGAGACATTTCTTCCGATTGGTTTTCTTCATTACCAATTTCCAATTCAAGTTTCATGAACTCCTCATTCATTCTTGGTTATGTGAAGTTAATAATTCTTCTATGTCAGTCTCATCTATTCCTTCAAAATTAGAATCTCTTGTTAAATTAGTGATTTCTTGATATACTTGTATAATTTAAATTTCAAATAATTTTAATTGCATCCCTTACATTAAATGTTTTCCAAAATTCTTGCATTATAAGTTTATTAGGTCCATCAGTTGCTCTTAAAAACAGCTTAAATATTCGTCGGAGGTAATAGCTTTTGCAATTTTATATTACACTTTCATCCATCGGCTGTACCAATGATATGGTGTTAGGTAAGAAGAACATAAATAACTGATAAATTATCAGTATAGACTGGGAGACAAGGATCACTATTAACTACAATAAAACTAAAGCCTTAAAGTTATAAAAGTATCTGCAGCGTCATTATGAGCTCTGGCTGCTACACTTCTGAGATAAATGCTATGTAGATTGTTTTAAACCTCTCAAACCTGCCTTGATTAGCTTCAAAGTTGCTTTCTTTGTCAGCAACTCTAACACATATTCCATCGTTGCACATGGATTTGTTGTTGATATCGTCAAATAAGGTTTTTCCTGTTTGCTGGAATTCCATTTGCCTTAAAGGTATTTTCTGTGCAACCTGATTTTGAATCGAAATAGAGAGTTAGGACTCCATTTTAATCATAAAATAACTCCTTGTACAAGTCGTCGTCTTCGCATCTAAAGATGTTACAGATTTGGCAGCATTTCTTATATTACAGCCAGATCTACGGCTTATACTATGTCTACTGCCTTTTCTCTTTCTTATACGTATATGACGAGTTAGAAGTACATTACGACGGGAAATCGCATCCAGTATTTTATTATTCAAAGAGAATAACTGATACCGAGCATAGGTACTAAGGTTTCGAGTTAGAAACGATGGCGAGAGCACATGCTTTAATAAGATTTAGAGTCTATTTACAAGACATAATGTTGAATATAGTTACAGATTGCAATTTATTGATGTTAACATTGAGCACGAAAGAATAGCCAGGTGGGCACGCGAATTACAAAACTATGAGTACAAATTGAAACATAAGGCACGTAAACCATGCAACGGGTTGAGCAGATGCGGTAATTTGCTAAAATATAAACAATCAAATACGTGAAATAAAAGAACTTTTGGTTAAATGCAAGTACGAACATTACGAAATGCGTAATCATCATTTGCATCACAGACTCGGATGAGAAAAACGTACTCTATAAATATCATGATGAGATGGATCATTTGGGTACAGACAAAGTACTGGTGGTGATAGGCAAAAGCTTTTGGTTGGCAAAGATTAGGAAAAAGGTGGACGAACATATCACGAATTATTAAAAGTTTATTATTATTGTTATTGTTAAAGTATAATTCAATCAAAAATGAATTATGCCATTCGAAATAGTTCAAGTAAGTTCACTATGGCCCGGCTGTGGGAACCATAATTCTGTCCTCCTAATATGGTTATTCACCACTCTAAATACAAGAAGATGAAGAGATCTAATGCTGTAATTCCTTCGAGTTCTCCTTCTGCTCCAAATACAGCTTGAAGAAATTAGCTTCCTACCTGCATGCTATGTCTATTTATTATCAATACATTAAAGATTTATTATCCAAGCTTAACAATTTGTATATGGGTAAGTTTTCTTCTGTGATATCAGTATTATTTTTGAGACTTGGCTTATAGCTAATGTTCTCAACAATGAAATTTTGTAGTAATCATTTTGGAATTTAAATCAACCTAGATCTGGCCTGCGACTTGAGAATAATGTTCTTTTGTATAACTCCATCATTACACCAATTTGGATGTATGATTCAGAATTAAGGGGCGCGAGTAATGCTGTGAATATTCAAAGAGCTCAATCTAAAATTCTTAGGACAATACCAGGCGCTCCATATTATATCAGGTATGTAGACAATCACAACGATCTCAATGTACAATGTAAAAGATGAGTGTTCAAAGCGCAAACGTATATATTGGGATAAACATGTTCAGCAGGTTAATCCAATGGCCAGAACTCTTGTTCATACAAGAAATTCATCTCGTCTCCGTCGCAATGATCGTCCAGCCCTTCTTTATGTTAGAGGAATGTAGTGAATTGTAACCCCCTTCTTTAACTTGTGGGAAGGGCAAATATGTATGTAGTTTTAAGAGTTGAAACTTTTCTTTAAGTTTTAAATTATAATATTAGGAGATTCAAAATCCATCAATAAATAAAATCAAAAAAAAAAAAACATCATATTGAGACATATCGCACCCTAGTAGGGTCATTAACTCAAAAACAGCATTTCGAGAAAATTGCATATAAAGATTTCAATTTACTTAAAAATGGGCTAATTATAGAAGAAATATTCTCTTCTCATGCGGAGAGTATGTAAGCTATTAACATGAATTACACAATATAAAACATAATATAACGAATAATTCTGCATCATTAAGTCAAAGATCGTGTTTTTTGACTTAATAACCTTTTGTAGTTAAGGTTCGATATCTAAATTTGCCACAAGTTTTCGTTTCCAACGTGCCGTTATATTGCGAGATAGAGAAATGCAGATCATGTGTGCTTGTTTGTGTGTTTACTACTGTTTTTTTTTTTTTAGTATTCCCACGAACGTTGCCTAATTTTGTATAAGATAGAGAAGATTATTTATTTATTTGTGTTGGCCTTGCTAGCAAATCAACGAACCTTGTTAAATATTTTTTGATGCTATTTATTAAAAATGACAAACACTTTTTTGATTTTTTTTTTTTTATTAATATCAATACGACGGGCAAAAGCAATAGCTACCAAACAAACAAAAAATATGTGAGTGTGTATAACACTCACGAGCGTTTGTTGTGACACAACTTTGTATTCAGAAGAGTAGAATTTGACATCGATTAATTATTAACTTTTTTATTCTAAAATTTCTCATTGCAATTTTTTGAATTATTTAATTTGTTTACCTTCGAAATAGTACACTTAAACTGAGTATATGTTACTGAGTACAAAATTAACGTTACAAACTTCACACACTTTTGACGTGAATAACCATTTTGAGCTCATATATGCAAATGTGTAATAATGATTTCTAGTTCCTTGTTAGCCAGCCTCTGATAAATGGCAACGAAGGTTCAAATCTCGTCTGTGGTTTGTATTTTTTTTTTTTTTTTTTTTTTTGCGATGAGTTTAATTTGTTTAACTTTGACCAATGTTAAAAAATTGGGCATTTTTACGAATTTCACAATGACTGAAAATGGACATACAAGTCCTCACACAACCATCTTAACTTATGCTGCTTTGATTATTTAATTCTTTTATTCTTCTCTCTTCCTCCCTTGCACAACATCACGATGTTTTCCCATATACATCCCCACACATACACCTTAACTTATATCTGCCTTAACTACTTCTTTTCATTCTTGTCTCTCCACGACTTCCATTCAATCACGTATCACAATTTTTCAGTACAGCAGCCTTTTTTCGTTTTGAGCTACAAATGCAATCGTCTAATAATGATTGAATAAAAAATCATTAGCAAGCTGATATCGTGCATTCACTACAAAAATTTTAATTACTTGGTAGCCGAGTGTGTTAAGCACCAGTCTCTAACACATGACAACGTAGGTGTAACGCCTGCCTGTGGTTTAATATTTTAATACAATAATACTATTATTGTTTTTTTTTTTTTTGTTTTGTAGCGATGAGTTTATTTTGTTTACATTTCACCGGTATTCTGAGTAATAAGTTTCTAAAAATTAAGCATCGTTTACGGATTTCGTAAAGACTGGAAATGCCCATAAAAATAAGCACACATACACCTTAACATATCTATCCGGGAGCAAGGAATATAGATCTGGCCCTCTTAAGCGAACCGTATCGTTGTCGTTATGATGACACCTGGTGCAACGATGTGTACCCCAAGCAGCGATATATGTTTGCAGCGGGATTTGAAGAACCGTATCCTCTAGACGATCGTTCAGATGCTTCGCTAGAGCAAGGGTAAATGACTTTTGGATCTATAGTTCCTTCCCCCCAGTTTGAGCATTAGTAAATTTGGGGAAGTTCTAGATGAATTGGTGAGCGATGCGAGATCCCGGAACCCAGCTACCATTGGCGGTGATTTTAACACATTAGCTGCGGAATGGGGCTCGCCGCTAACCAACCCCAAGGACCACATCCTCCTGGAAGCTTTTGCAATACTGGACGTAGCGCTGGCGAATACAGGATCTAAGCACTCATGTACGAGAGGCGGTATTGGCTCTGTGGTCGATCTCACCTTTATAAGTCCCTCTCTGTTCAACTCGTTTAAGTGGGCTTTGATTGATTTATATTCGGCGAGCGATCATCAGGCCATTTTATGTGACGTAAAGGCTGACAACAACATACCTAAAAGATATCGATATCCCTTAGGAAAGGCTACAGAGAGGTTACAATAAATCCTCAGACATTCTGCTCTGTATTTCGGATGACAGAGGCATATGGGCCGGCGGCTAAGATAGCCCTCAGGACGCGACAGGTTCTCAAGTTTGCGTGCGACTCCAGCATGCGGCGGAAAAGAATCCATATTAAGCACCAGGAGTGCGTATAATGATGGAATAATGAGATTGCGACAGCGAGAAGCCAGTGGTACCTGTCTCGCAGTTCTAAGAAACGGCAGGAGCTGAGGAACGCCCTTGGGGGACAGCATTCGGTCACGAACATGGTGGGCCATATGCCCGATAGCCATTATATATGGAATGCTGTGTCGAAGTGTGCGGCTGTCGCCATGAAGAAGCTTAGAAGCCTGGAGAGATCCGGCCGATCTCAAGTTGTCGGCTAGTGTTTGTAGAACCAGCCTTATAAATCTTTGGCTAATTGATAGGCCCGTAAGGTACTGGTACTCCTGCTATTTCTTTTCATACTTTGTTTTTGTTTTCTTTCTTGATTTTTATTCTTTTCATTTGATAAATTGTAACGAATTTTCAAAGCTTGTCTATGGTTTGATTTTTCAAACATTTTTAAGATTTATTTTTAATAAATGTTCCATTATTACTTTGAATTTTTATTATTTCATTTAATTAATTAGTTATAGTAGATTTTCATATAAAAATAAAAATACAAATCCATGTTGGCATCAGCCGGTCACACATCGAAGTACTTCCCACAACTCATCTTGCTTAATTTGAAACCGCAAGGCAGGCCGTTAACTAAAATAAGCGATTACATCAATTTCAAATTTCACTCTACTGAAACCAAATATGTATCACAGCAGAAAATATGCTGGTAATGCTGCAGTCATTGCTTATGTTTGTCTCTTCAAGCATTATGTAGTTGTTTTCAACACAGCCTTCAACGCAGTGTTGTTGTTGTTGTATTTAAGTTTTCCGTCTGTCCCCCTCTTGCCAACAAACTAGTGCAACAGCGAACACAACGCAGCTTCTGTGTGTTTCTCGTTTTCCCTGCATAGTACATTCTCTGCGCACCTCATAAAATCCGATTGCATGCATACTGGCATGTTATGGAAATCGCCAACGGGTTTTTTCGAACTCGCCAAAACAAATAAGCGGTGTAATGGACCAACAGGAGTTTTTATTTTGCGAATTTAGATGTTCGAATGAACAGCTGACCTTTTTTTGTTGGTGTTTCGTGTGATTGGCAAACATGTCATTTAGAACAAACACAAATTGATTTCCAAAGTCATAAATTATACAAAGAAAAATGGCACTTGCAAGGGTTATTGCGCCTATCATTTACATTTGTACAAAAACAACCACTTGTTTTATTTACTTTTCTTCTTCTTGTTGTTTTCTTGCATTTGCAAGCACGAACACAAATTGCAGATATGCCACCTTTCACTCATGCTATTGTATTATTAAAACTTTTAGTTAAACTAATCACGTTCTACACATGTTTAAAACAGTTTGAAAAATGACACTTTTGTTAGTAACCTTTATATTTTTACATATCAACAAATTAAATTGCAAACAAATCTTCGAAAATGACTCAAATTATAAGCGAGCAGTCTGGCAGCATTGCTTGACGGTTTGCTGCTTCTTTCTTTTTGTTGATATTTCAAAGACGGTTTTGTAAAATGCAAATTTTTCCTAAAGACAACTGAAATATTGAATTCTTAAAATGCAAATTACAGTGGAAAACATTTAACTACAATTCTTGGTACTTTTTTAAGTTTAATAACTTTACATAAGGATGAATTAAAACAAAACGGTTCTCAAAAAACGGGCGATTTCAAATTCGCCGATTTCTGTGACAGTAATTTGGAATTGAGTCGATGTTGAGGCGAAAGCGATTTCCTTGACATGCCTGATAGAGTTGTTGGTGTACAATACACTAGGTGGTTCTTTGCATGTTGGTGTAGCCAACAAACACACAACATAAACTTTACTTATGTATTCGTTCAGATTTTAATACAAAAACTTGCATTTTCCAACTATTCTTGTGGATCAAATAATCAAGATCTTGTTGGATAGGAGATAATATACAATAGATAAGCATAACTTTACATCATCAGCGTACAACAAAACTTTTGAATGTAAGCCAATGTGGCTGCCGTAAGGAACACCAGAAGTTACACGAACAGTTTTAGATAAAACTGTTTTAAAGATAAATCTTTGGATTCCGGAAGTTTGATAGAATGAAAACCAGCTTACTAAATTAGGACAAAAACCAAAGATATTCAATTTCTTGTGGAGTAAAAAGTGACAGACATTGTCAAAAGCCATACTAAAGTCAACGAATATGACATCCATTTGATGTTTTCCAGAGGAACTACAATTGACCAATGAAGTAAATTCTAATATGTTGGTTGTAGTCAAACATTTCTTGGTGAATCCGTCTTGTGAGGACGGAATGCTGTTCCTGATCAGCGATAAAATGCTCTTACAATTTTGAGCAAAGTTAAGCTATTCCCCGGTAGTTTGAAATATTAGATTTACTGCTTTTATTGTGAAGTGGGATGATAAAGAACTGCTTTCAATTATTATTTGAAACAGAGGTATTTAGAGATAATTCAAACAATTTTCAGACTGGTATATACGAAGCATCTGCACACATCTTTATAGCGGGATATAACATATTTTGTGAAATAAGCGGACAAACCGAGTCTTTTATATTTTTTAAATAGTCTAATTTTCAAATTTTGTAACTTACTAAATTCACCAGAAAACCAAAGTGGCGTATGGGGATTATGCTAAAGTTTGTTTCCAAGAACACAAATTTTGAAATTGTTTAGTAAAAAAAATTTGTTTTGTAAAAAAATTGCACGGCTAGTGCGATGTCATCACAGGAATACAAATGAGGCCATTCGGTGTTTAAAAGAATATGGTTAAGCGTAGAGAGGTAAGTTTGTATGGAACAGAAAACGCGCCTTGATGTAGGTAGGTAGTTATTATAACCACGTTCGAAGCCGTTTAATAAAAAATGTTTGTAAAACATTGACGCTGCTTACATTTTTATCTGCAGCAGACCTTTCAATTATTGTGTTGTAAGTAACCACCAGATTTACTTTATTTTGAAACTTAAAATGCCGAAGTTCCTACGTAGGTTGCTGCTTAAGTCTTGAGATATGGTAACATCAATGCTGATATGTCAATTCTGACATTGGTATCATAAAGCTTGTCGTTTTTAATGATAAATGTACTCAGAACGTTTTGTAATACTATTGCTATTTATATTGTTTACAGTGACTTGAAAAATTCGTTTTGCCTAAAAAATGGAATTATGTCGTGAGCATTTTTGTGCAATGATTTTTTATGATTTTCGACCTGGATTTACTCAACAAGAGTGTGCCGATCAACTCGTGTCGACTTTTCGTGATGAAGCACCATGCAGGGCCACCGTGTTTCGCTGGTTTTCTGAATTCAATCGTGGTCGCAGTTTTCTCCAGGACGAATTTCGTGTAGGTCGTCCGGAATCAGTTGTTGTACCACAAAACATTGATGTCGTGCGTGAACTGATATTGCAAGATCGCCATGTGACTTATAGTGAGATTGAGGCATCCTTCCACATTAGTTCCATTTCAATACATTCAAACTGCATGAACATTTGGCAGTCAAAAAAATTTGTTCGCGTTTGATCCCGCATAATTTGACAATCGCGCAAAAAAGGCTCGTGTCGATTGGTGCAAAGAAATGTTGAAATGCTTCAAAAGACGTCTATAAGTTCGTGACATGTGATGAATCATGGATCTATTCATATGAGTTTGAAACCAAACAGCAGTCGACTGTATGGGTCTTTCAAGATGAGCCAAATCCAACAAAAAATATTCGCGCACGATGTACTTCGAAGCAAATGATCGCTTGTTTTTTTTGTAATAATCGGACATTTGGCCACCGTGCCATTAGAGAAACGTAGAACGGTTAATTCTTAATGATACACCACCATTTGTTTGCCAAAAGTGTTCGAAGAAATAAGAAAAATCAACCGCAGTAGACGAATCATTCTCCACCACGACAATGCGAGCTCTCACACATCGGCTCAAACAAGTGACTTTTTACTCACTCAAAACGTAGAAATGATGGGTCATCCGCCCTATAGTCCAGATTTGGCACCCAATGACTTCTTTTAATTAACTAACAGTAAAAATTAATTGCGAGGTCAACGGCTTTCGACGCCTGAAGAAGCGGTTGATGCGTTCAAAACACATGTTTTGGAGATACCTCATTCCGAGTGGAAAAAGTGC
>JBANCV010000516.1:0-34931 GCA_037040105.1 Amiota albilabris | reverse complement strand
CTCAGAACGTAAGTAGTAGGTTTTGGATTTTATATCTAAACTTTGTTTCATTGTTTATCAAACAGATGCAGAATCATACTTTGTTTATAGATAGAGAGATGATTGAATCCAATTTGTACTTACCTTAAATAATCTTAGCCAATTGGATTTTTTCATAACCAATTTCTTCTTTTCATAGCGACTAACACAATTATTACTGTTAAATCCATACATGGTTTATTCACTATTCATATTATTCTTGTCACCTACTACAATTTTTCTTTTCTCTTATAGTCCTTTTTTACTTTATTTCACAAACTGAGCAACATGATGCAGGAATAACAAGGTTATCAACAGCAATCAATTAATATAGCTTCTCATTTTACGATTTCGGTATTGAAAAATTTTTTTTTTCTCATTGTCCTCTCAATCCAGTTAATGCTCGCTTTCCTTTATTCTCTTCTATTAAATTTTGCTTGTCTTATTTTATTTTTATTATTATTTCTTTGATATCATTTTCGCCTATGATATGTTGGATGTGCATGACGCATTTTGATATTAGATAGTTGCACTCAATTACAAAGTATTAGAAAGACTCTTTTTCCTAGTTCCAAATCCTCATCACTCCTCTCATATTTTCATTTCTAAAAACTAGAATAGTCGAAGGCCGAAGTTTTAAGTTACACAAGGAATGTTGCAAAGTAAACGAGATTTTTTCAAAAAGAATGGATTTTTTTTTTTTCAAAAATCATCATTTAATTTAAAATAGTCTCCTCATATAAATAATTATATGTGCATCATATTTTTCAAGATCAAAAAAGTACAAATGCTTTTATCAAAATTTTGGTTATGCAGATTTATTTGTAGTACAATGCTACGAAAGAAAAAGAAACAACGGAGCTATGCGATCCAGTAATCCTAGGAAATATACCTGGTTTATGAATATGGATTAGAAACACATTGTGTCCAAATTTCAAGAGGAACGCACAAAAAACAAAGAAGTTTTTCTAATAAGAACATGAATTTGAGTAGGGGCTTTGTATGGGAGGCATCCCCCTAGTGGTCCGAAGGACTAGTTTGCATTCATACAGACATACAAACAGACGGACAGATAAACGGGCAGACGGTCATGGTTACATCGATTATCTCGCCATGCTTATCAAGAATATATACACTTTATGGGATCTACAATGTCTTCTTCTTTGAAAGCGATTCGAAAATCAAAAATATTGTAAAAACACTTAATTGACATAAGAACTGCATTTCAAATTATATTAAAAATCCAAGAAATTATGTTGCAGCTCCAAGAAGCGGTCGAAAAATCATCAGCGATATCCGATGCAAACACCACATAAAATCTCGTACTGTCCTTGCCTCCATGGTGGCCACAGCAAAACTTTTACAACAGCACATAAAGGGTCACATGCACCTTGCAAAGAAATACTTTTTTGGGACGAAGAGTGGCACAATGTCATCTTAAGTGATGAAAAAAATTTTAACTTAGACGGCCCTAAATGCTGCAAAAAATATTCTACAGATATGCGTCTCCTACAGAGACATGAACATCTATTTACTTCATCTCAACCAGAATGAATGCCGAAATGTATGTTGATCTTCTGGATAGTTTGAGACAGCTAGGCCACTTAATTTGGCAACAGCTCGAGAATGGGCGAATATAAATCTGACCACCCTTAAACCAATTCCATGCCATCTCGTCTTAATTTAGTTAAGATGAATGATGGAAACAACCACTGACCACATACAATTATTTACGGTGAAGACGACTTTTAATTTAAGTTTCTTTATCTATTTCATCGAAATTTTTTACGATTTTTGTTTCTATTTCATAACATTGCATACATAAAATTTTGATGAAAGTTTTCATACTTTTTTAATCTTGAAAAAAAAAAAAATAATGAATGCACATATTATTAATTACTGAGGTAAGTATTATTATTTTTAACATCTTATTTTGTTGACAGTTGAACATTTTAAAGGCATGCATATACAAGTGTTTGTACTTACAAATGATATAATTAGTATTGCATAACCCAATTGTTGGACAAAAATCTTGTAGTTCTATGAGCCGCTTTAATATTAAGTAGTTGTATTGCATTCAGTGCTGGTAAATGCTGTTTGGAGTTGGAACTCCTTTGCACTATCACTTTATGTATACCAAAATTGAATTTGTTCATTTTCAAAATTGTGCATTTTTCATGTTATCCTTTGTTTTGTTTTGTGTTGAGTTGCATTGCATCCTTCATATATTTTTTTCTTTATGCTTTCCACGTTGCTATAACGAAATGAAATCTGTGCCGCTTCCAACAAAAAGGACAGAAATAGTAGCAATGTTGGTAAATGACTCACACAAGTCAGTTCCTATCCGCTCTAACATTCTTTCTAGCTAAATTCACTTTGTTGCTGACCATTTCGAAAGGGGTGTAGTGTTTACTTGCTATACATAGTATCATAGTTTCCTTTCCGTTCCTATGCACTTTTTCTGATTTGAGTTCAGCACGTTCGCGTAATTTAATTGAACTAATGTGGCCACGTTCAGCTTTTGCTTCTGACTCATTTTTCTTTTTAGACTTTCTTGGGGCTTTATTTTACAACTTTACTGCCTTAGCTTTTGTTTACTCTTCACCCAAGCAACCCTCGATAGTTCTTCTTCAATTTTAAAGTAGCCAACATGGACTTGTGGCCAGTTGTTTCAGAGGATCCTTAGGTCGCAAAGGACGATGCATGGGCATTCATTATAAGGCATTGAAATGCGGCAACGCGTCGCTTTACTTGACTTGCGAACATTTATTATTGGCTTATATCCTTGTTGCTTGTTTTTTATTGTTATTGTCACTGTCCTTATTATTGTTGCTGTTATATTATCCTTATTCCTTATTGTTTGACGCAGTCATAATTAATAAACTTCATGTTGAATTGTGACTTTGTGTCAAGCGTCAGTAAAACTAACTTAATTCAACCAAACTTAAGTCAACTTAACTCAACTCAACTCAACTCAACTCAACTCAACTCAACTAAACTAAACTGAACTCAGCTCAATTAAACTCAAATGAAAGCAAGTCAAGCCGAAGAAATGAACTTAAAATGCATTAAGTAAAGGCGATGAACGAAAGAAAGATTCTTAAAAAACGAAGAAAATATAAATAAAAGTTCAGCTAAGATGAGAACAGAGAAAATCTTTAAGACATTTCTTTGTTGATTATTATTATTATTGGTAATCAAGGACTGACTGACTGACTTACTGGCTTTTTTTACTAGCAACAGCAATAAAGTATATTATTTGTCTTTATTTCTTTGGCTTCTTCAATAATTTTCTTGCTTTCACTTCTCCCTTCTCCAATGCTGAGCTAACATATGAAGAACCTTGATGCCATTGTGTCATGTAAAATATTTTACTTCTTAGAACTCAACTGCCTTATTAATTAATTAATTTTAAAATTAATAAGTTTGTTATGAGGTCAGTATGTCGTATGACTAATATTGATTGGCTTACTTAAAGGAATTTGTGTGTGAATATACCGAATAATGGTAATAAGATTTTTTTTTTTTTTTTTTTTTTTTTTTTGTTTATTTTTTCTGTGTGGGTCTTGATGATAAAAGAAAGTTTTGAGAGATATCCGTGTCGACATGGCGTATACAGAATATTGAAAAATTATTTTTTTTTTCTTTTCGTTACGACTATAATAGACTTTTAGTATATAGTAGATCATATCTGCATAAAGAATATCATCTTATAAAGTTTCAGCACCAATCAATTGTGTAACAACGTCCTTCTACTAACTATTCCAAGATTTGTGTTTCGGAGATTATAGTCCTCATACGCCACGTTGGTTTTCTCTTTTTCCCAAGACATTTGTATAAGGTGTCTTGAGAATGTCAATGAATAAGAATCATATAACATTATTTGATACATATTCTATTAACAAATTATGAAATTTTGAAGCCAACATGCACCCTCTACTTACCATGAGCAATTTGGAGGCTCACATGATATACTATTGTACAATGTTCTATATACGTGTGTTGTATGTCAATATGGTGTGTGTGTGATGTGTGATTGGACAGGGCAACATTATGCAATATTATGAAACCCCAGATAATTTAATTTTTTTTTCTTTTTTCATTGTTGTTGATTTAAGTTTAGTACGAGTATTTTGTAAGTTGTGTGTATCTATGTGTGTAATATGAAAAGAATTTTGAATGCTTTTGTAACGAAGTTAATATATTTATGCATTTGTTGTTATGTTGCATGCAACATGTGCAGCATAATTCATGCATAAAATGCCACAAATATGACAACTTTTTAGTTACACACACATGCACTCTTATACAATATACATACATGCACATAAACACAAATATTTTATAATAAGTACGTACGTATATGTGTATGTGTATAAACAAAAATGCGTTGCAGCTTCATTTTCATTTTTTAGTTTGCAATTTTGTAGTTTTATTTCTCTTCTTTTCACTCAGTTGCATGAACTTTTGTCTTGGTTACTTTATATTTTTTAGAAATATGGCACAAATACTATGTACAGTTAACCTTCCATATCACGAATTATTCTCCTTTACAAACCAAAAAATTCTGAAAATAATCTAAATAATAACTTATGAAGACTTCGAGTTAGAGAATAGTTCATGAAATCTAGGCAATTTTGTGAAAAATAGTAAAGTACACAATAATGAATTCCATTTATTTTTATTTTCTCCAATTTACGTATTCTAAATTAAAATAAAAGTTTAAATTAAATTATAATTTGTTGTATATCTTGCTTCTTTATGAATTTTAATCAATAGTGAAGGCATTCCAATTCTTTGAAGTCTTCCATTGCACACACAGTAGTATTAATAGTATTAATTCTGATCATTAATGCTGTTGTAATCTTTTGTCCGTTAGAATTTTATTATCCAACTCAATATAATCCTAAGAGCATTGAATTTTATATTGCAACTAGTTTTCCCGGAGTGCGTTGTTTTGCACTCGCTCAAAAGAAATAAATTATTATTCATCTATCAGTAAAAATAACCTGCCTAGATCTCGACTACAGTACCATCCACTGGGTCCAACTATTGCTAAGACCCATCAAGGTGATCCCATAAGTACATCGAAAATAGTTTCATCAAAATCGGTCCAGCAGCTTAGGAAAAAAATAGTCACAAAAATCCGTACACTCGAATTTTATATATAAAGATAGGATTCAATCTAATCATGCATTACTTATCATAAACCTAATAATCATCACCCGTGAAGTATCGATCTTAATTAATTTTGGTTAAAAAATAATAGTAAATCAAAGGTAAATTTTTGAAAACTATTCTTTTATAGAAAAAATTCTTCATAAACTGTAAAATTCTCAAAAAATTTGAATGAAAAATACACTCGACATTTATTTTGCTCCATCTGCATAAATATTCAAATCATGTATAGAATTTTTGATCTTAGCACTATTGCAACTTCAATTGGTTCGAGTTATGGAATTTGAACTGTACATGTTGTTTGTATATATTTTTTATTTTTTGTTACATATATGAAGACGAAATGTAAATGTTCATAATAACAACAGCAACAGAAGTAATACTTACATATGTTTATATATATATATGGATGCTTTCGGGTGAACAGAAATATGTTAAGACAAACTGACAAGCTGACAAACAGACAAACAGACAAACAGACAAACAGACAGGCAGGCTGGCTGGCAGCAAGCAAGCTGAGAAGCAGACATTCAGACATTCAGACAAACTGCAACAAAAGATTTAGTCAAATTTAAAGTTAGAGACAGAAACATCCCGTATACACCACATTTTCATACTTACACTCAAACCGATACTCACACAGATACTCATACATAGATCTAAAATACTTACACATAAGATAACCGCAAGCATTTCAATTGCAACGAAACAAAACTACACTAAACTAAACCAAACCAAACCACAAAAAATATGCAGACAGACGATTTTCATTTTTATAGGTTTGTTCTATCTGCACATCAAATCAAGACTAAAAAAAAAAAAGTAAAAATAGAAGAAAAGAAAATTATAAAATAAAAAATATTAAGTAAAGAAAAGAGAATGGTTAAATATTGAAGAAGAAAATATATGTGTGAAAAGCAAAAATGTTTGAAAATTCTGCTCTAACTTAAATTAATAAATTTTTGCTCCTTAATTTTAGATGTGATTGTTGTTTTTATTCTCCTTCTTCATACATAATATTACTGTTGTTATAGTTATTGTTGTTTTTGTACATACCATAACTAAACCCAAATACAGGATAATGTTCAACAGGATGTCACAAAAAGGCCACAAATGCAAAATGTGTGCAAATGACCGCCGTCAGCCGGCGGCGGCAACAACAACAAGTGAATGACGCGACGTTTAAACATAAAATATGAAACAAATGGTCAAGAGAGAAACAACAAGGGAAAAATATTGAAACATATACCATATATGAGAACAGATGAGATTAGAGAAGAGGTGACGTTAAGAGAAGAGAAGAGGGAATGGGAAAACAAGGACATGTAAGTCAGAAGATGTTAACAAATGAAAGACACAAACGAGAATTTCATTGGAACATGCCATATGTACTCGTACCTAAAGAATAAAAAGAAAGGGAACTACCATAAATAGTAGGCATCCAAAATGACTAAGAAATTCTACAATAAATGAAAATAAGAAATATAGTAAGAAAAGATGGTATGGACACAAATGAAAAATAGAAGTATAAGAAGGAAAACAAATATTCTATGCATTAAAGGAGAAAGTATTCGATTGAAGCTTGTTCAACAATTAAGAATAATAGGGAAGACTTGAATAGGATCAGTTTGTTTTAGGCTTAGGGATAGGTTTAACTCTGGGTTCATCATTCCTAGTCATTGATATTATTAATCTAGCAATAATGTATTAAGAACGTCATCATGGAATGCATGGAAAAAGAAAACAAAAAAAGCTTTATGAAAAGGGAATCCGACTTATGACTACATAAGTTTAAGAACCACTGCGCTCAGAATACATGCCTTGGAATCTAGGATAGACGAACATACTCCTAGATAGGCAAAGTTTCGGTTAGCAGAAGATGACATTTAACAAATGACAACCGATAGCAACCAATGACTTTTGAAGTAGTTTGTTATTGCTTTTATTTCTTTGTAATTTGTGTTGTAGTTGTAGTATGCTTTTAGGCGCTGTTATTGTATATCAGTGTCACTAGCAGTTTAAGTGGGTAAGTAAATGTGTGTGTGTGTGTGTGTGGATGTGGGTGTATGTGAAATAGTTTATATCTGTGTGTGTGCATGTGTGTCGAGTGCGTCGAGCCACAACAGCAGGACAAACATCAAAATGTGGCAACATCAGCTCAGCTGTTTTTATGTTTCTTCGACTACAAAACAATATTGATGTTGTTGATGTTGTTGCTGTTGTTGCTGTTGTTTAAGTTGTTGATGTTGTTTTTGTTGTTGTCGTTGTAGTTATTGGTATCGTCGGTTTAGTCATATGTGCAGATTGTATATCTGAATACAAGGAAGGTTATATAAGTTTCTCAACTAACCACTTCACTGAAGATATGCAAAGGAATTACCAACTTTCTATGATATTCACTATCATTCTAAGTGAGAAATTTACATGTGGCTCAAGACCATATCCATTCTTCTGATACTTTCATTAGTATATACATATAATGTGTAGTGAACTCAAGAGATATACACATATATGAGCTTTGAACTTTGTTGGACTGCCCTCGTATGTGTTTAGTAAAACTGAAAAATTGTTTATTGCTTTGCATACGAGTTTGTTGTCATTATTGTTGTTGTCCTATGGTTTAATAATTTTCTTGTTGTTGTTAAGACTGCCAACTGTTGTGGCATTATCTTCATAATCATCGTCATAGTCATCAACATCAAGATCAATATGATTTATTGATTATCATTATCGTAATCATTGTCATTATCATCATAGACTGCTGTTGTCATTATTGCTGCTATTATTCCTAGTAATGATGATGATGATGATGATGATGATGATGATTATTGTGATGTTTATGATGCTAATGATGATGATGATGATAGTAATAATAATTTTGCCAGTGATACTAATAAATGTTGGCCTAATAAAGTTGTTGGTTGTTGCAATTGTGTCACTTTGTCTTGAACCAATACTGATGTTGCTGCTCCATTTTTAAATACAAACAATGAGTGATTTTGCTTTCTGTAAAAATCATCATCATCAGCAACATCATCATTATCATCAACATCATGTGCATTAAGAACATGACTACAATAAAACTAACATGTGAATGTGTATCACATCAAATATAATAAATCAAAAGCAGCAATTCATGTCAATTCATATATTATACTCATTTGGCTTGGAAGAGATTCACCGGAAGAATTAGAACTCAGGAGGGAATCACAAAGATAAACAGAAACCTATGTAAAACAAAAGTAAAAAATATATTCAAATGCACACACACACACCAAGATTGCACAGGATGCGATTCATGGAAGGCGATGGACAGACGAAAACAAAGATAACTATCACTCTCGATATAAAGGGCGCCTTTAATTCAGAAAACTGGGATAGAGTCATGGCATCGCTAACCAGATACGTAGTCATGAGTTACCTACCACAGCCAGCAGATTCTTCTCTACGACACCTGAGAAGGAGACATAGCATACCGAGTAATCAGTGGGTTGCCCCAGGGCGCTGTCTTTTGCCCATACTTTGGAACATAATGTACGATGGCTCTGCTTTCCAAGCGATTGTGAATATTGTGGCTTTTGCGGATGACATTGCACTGGTGATCGTGGGAAAGCACATGAGTGAGTCGGTTGAGCTATTTAACTGCGCTGGTCAAAGCCTGGCCTGCAAGACGGATGCGCTACTTATCAGCAGACGCAAAATTAATGAGTCGGCGACTCGGCGCTCATCATGTCGGGCTACTCTAGAGCATAGGCTCAATTTTAGAGGACACTAGCTCAAAACACTGCTGAACACACGTGCGCCTAAGGAAGAGAGTGAATGCAGGCAAATGGGTCCAAGCAATGGTCAAGGTGTCATATAGGAAGCGCGTTAGAGTGGCCAGTGCTTTTCGCACCGTCTCTTAGGATGCTGCTCTCATATTCGCTGGGCTAATACCGATTGATCTCATCGTTTCCGAGACGGCAGTGGGATATGCTTGGAGGTCACAGCCTTCGGAGGGAGGCTTTTCCCAAAGTTTCCGATTTGATTGGAGAAAGGCATGGCGATGTAAACTTTTCGCTCTCTCAGCTGCTGAGCGGTTGTGGGCAGTACCTATACTGCTGCCATCATGAGGATGTCCCATGTTGTGTGCACTGCCGCAACTAATGGGAGGAAGGTGCATGGCATACTGTATAATGTACAAGTGTGGAAGATTAGACAGAGACCGGCAAGAGCTGAGAGACGGCCTAGGTGAGCAGCATGCTGTCACGAACTTAGTGAACTTCATGTTAGAAAATATTTTTTATTGGAATGCTGTGTCCAACTTTGCTATAAAAGCCTTAATATAAAATAAATTTTATTTTTTTAATATTAAAAAGGAACAATGCTGAACAATTGAGGAGACAACATAAATTGCACACATATTTCAATATTCCACTATATACATATGTATGGGTATGTAAACATATGAATGTGTATGTATGACTTTACTGTTTAATATTCAACATGTTTTAGCCTTTAAAATAATTATAAAAATTGAGAATGATATTACAAATTCAAAGTTATTACAAAATATTGCAATTTTAATCATTCTTTTCTACTATATACATAAATAAATCTCGACATTGAGAATAATATCAAACACAATGGCAAATCTTAAAGTCACGATTGTTTATTGGGCATTTTGTAAGAGTACCACATTATTTGCCAACATGACGTATGAGGAATATTGATATGCCATCACATGAATAACATTTAGACCAAAATGACACATTGAGAAAGTATATTTGAGTAGACACATGTATAACATCGAAATGGATAATAATTTTTAATTATAATGTGATTTATTAACAATGTCTACAGTTAAGCTGTAAACACTGTCACATTGCGTATACGTAATTTAGATTATCTTTCGTGCAATACAATGCCAATTCCAGTATTACAATGCGTCTAATGAGATCAAACTTCTATATTAACAGAGAGTGTAAAGATTGCAGCTTATGAGGATTAAGAAGAGTCTTCATAATATGCCAATTTGAGGCTTCAATAAAAATAATACTCGTACTATGTATATACTTCAAAGCTTTGAAGTCATGCTTGGGGGTATGCTCATAATGATTGGTAGTATTGTTTAAAATGCAAACATTTTTTATTTCTGATCAGTTTATATAATATTTTGCTTGATTTTTTACTCTTGAAATTTTTCAATTTTATTGTATATTAATTGCCAGGAAATCTCAAACAAATCAAGTCATATATGTAATTACAATATATATATATATTTTTATTTAGGAAGATAATTAATATTGTGGAGTTAATAATATGAAACTTTGAGCAAATATAAATAATTATTTCTAATTTACAAAAAAAATATCCTTCCGATTTTTTTTTTTTTTTTTTTTTTTTTTTGATGCGACAATCCACATTAATGTGAATTGTTTTCAATTTATTTTTAATATGTCTATATTTTCTTTTTTCTTATTTCTTAAGATCTAAAGTTTCATTGTTTAAAATATAGTTATTAATTTAGCTTAAGTTCTGTATTTATAGTTGATAGTTAAACTAATAACATAGCACAAGGAATTTAATCTGGTAAAGACTAAATAAAAAGCTTTATACTTTACTATGTTATAATATTGAAACGCAATGCAGATCATCATTCCATGAAACGCCACTTTGAAGTGCATACTGGCAACCTCATATTATGAACAAAAGAAAACAGCATGTGGATCAGAATAATCGAAGAATGAATAGGCGCTATAGATAAAACTAGAATCTGAACCTGAGAAATTAGCTGTTATTGTAGCATATAAGGAACTATATTGAAACCGCTATGGACTATGTGTACAGTTTTGGGGTTATGCCTCCATCTCAAATCTGGCAATTCTGCAGTCTCGGTTATTCAACGAGACTTCCAGGATCAAGTCAATCACCTGCTAATCAACCTGTTAGACAACAGTAGGCAAATGCAATGCCTGAAAAGGTAACATATCTTAGATTTCCCATTCTGTGTAACGGAGTGAAGAGTGATCAACTCATTCAAACTTACTCATGTGATTTACAGAATATGATAAAATTTACTGAATATTGTCCGACGACAGTAGCAAGTAAAAAATTTAACATGAAAACAAAAAAAAATTTAAAAAAATTAATTTATTTCCTATTACGAGTAAAATAAGAATTTCATTTCAAAATTAGTTTCAGTTAAGATCATTTTCTATCAATTTCATGGAAAATAATCCAAAGATTTTTTTCATATTTTTTTTTTTTTTTTTTGTCTTTTTTTCTAAAGAAAATTCCATAATTTATATATCTTTCAATTTCATTTGAAAGCTGATAAGTTTTAATTACCCATGACAAACAAAAATATTTGAATGAAATAAGGGAAAATATTATAAAGCGCTTATTATACATATACATATACAATATCACTAAATGTAGATTTTCCCTTTTAAATTTCTATATTTACAATAAATTTTAGCTCTTTTATAGATTTCTTTATTTTTATTTTGTTTTCTTTTCATAAAAGAATTGTTTGTTATTTTATAAATTAATTGAAAATTATTTTAAAATAAAGCATACGCACGTTGACTTATTAAAAGTGTTGGTAAATGCCAAGGGTCAACTTTATTATTCTCAATAATATCATCAACGTCAACATCATCATCATCATAATCATAATCATCAATGGCAGAATCATCAACAACACTATATAGTAAGTATATTGTCAGCTTAATGCTCATCAACATCAACATAATGTGCAGTGAAGCCATTGAATTATATTTTAATTGATATTAATAATGTTGAAAAATGTTGTAAAGAAATAATAATAAAAACAAAATATAAAAAATACTACATTTAAAATGAAAATGATACAAAAAAACATGTCATTAATTTATTTTCATTTTCAATATTAACAAAAACAAAAAAAAAAAAAAGGAAATAAGAAATAATATACAAAATAAATATATGAAAAAAATCATCATTGCCAGCAAATTAAAATATTTCAATTTTCTCTATTTTTACACCCGTTTATATATAAAAATAAAATAATAATAATTAAAAATGAATTTAAAAAAAGGAAAAAAAACAATAATTTAAAGGAAAGAATTAACAAAAATGTTTACAAGCTATTTTCCTTAATTCAAATATTTAAATATCATTAATAAACAATTTAAAAGGGACTACAAACAAACACAAATGAAAAGCACACACACACACACACACACACACATACACACACATACGAAATAAAATCAAATATAAATGTAAATACAAATGAAAAATATATGTATATATTTTTTAAAATAATATTCACATGACGATACTCGAGAGCTCGTTCGTTCGTTGATTTTGATTTCATGCATCTGAATAAATGACAAAGAAAAAACCAGGAAGAAGGGTATCTTCGACTATGCCGAAGACGTAACACTCTTCACACATCCCTTAGAAAACTTTTTTTGTATGGGAGCTATGCGTCCTGTAATCTTAGGATCTTGAAATTTACATGGTCCAGGAATATTGATCAGAAACCTATTGTGTCTACATTTTAGTTTGATAGATAGTTTGATGGATATAAAAGTTTTTCTAATAAGAATATGAATTCTATTGAGGGGCTTGTATGGGAGGTACCCCTGCTAGTAGTCCGATTCGGCTGAT
This sequence comes from Amiota albilabris, assembly GCA_037040105.1. Classification (NCBI taxonomy): domain Eukaryota; kingdom Metazoa; phylum Arthropoda; class Insecta; order Diptera; family Drosophilidae; genus Amiota; species Amiota albilabris. The sequence goes on along the minus strand of JBANCV010000516.1, from coordinate 22,097 downwards.
TCCGACATATATTCTGTGTATGGTAAAAATGAAAGTTTCGTGTCAGAATTTCAGCTTTTTAGCTCAAAAACTGAGGGACTAGTTTGCATACGTACAGACAGACGGACAGACAGACATAGCTAGATCAACTCTTCTCGTCGCATTGATCTACAATATATTGTATATATATATATATATTTTCTGTGGTCTCCTTCTATGCATTACAAACATCCTGACAAACTTATAATACTATTCACTGCGTAAAGAGTGCAATAAGAAAATAAATTCTACTTGTACTATTATATGTATGGTATGGATATGGCAGAAACAGAAATAATATGATAAAAATATAGATGATGCTGCTGTTGACGCTGATGCTGATGATGGTGAGATGATATTGTGAAAGGAAAGAAAAATTCACACAAAAATATTCTTCATATTTTTTTTTTTTTGTATTTTTTCATGGAAATATTAGAAAATCCAACTAATTTTTAGGTTTTTCCATGCTGCTGCTATTTGAATCACATTTGACAGGTAGGACAAAATACACACATAAATGCACACAGATATGCATTGAAAAGTTGAAAAATTGCAAACGTGTTTATGTAAAGTTTTTGGGTAAAGAAAAAATGAAGATAAAAATTGCAAAATTGTCTACGAATGAAGCAAATAGTATTTTCTATATTGTACATAGTATACGAGTATAGTAGAGAAATGAAGAAGAACAGAAGAGAATAAGATATGCACATGCTGGTGGAGGGAAAAATATAGGACAACAAACAATCCAAAACATGATAATGATAATGTACATATGTATATGTTGACAGTGCAAGTGCTAGTTATAGTTGATACCGAAGATACCGAAGATACTGAAGATACTGAAGATACTGATGATGATGATGATGATGATGATGATGATGATGCTGATGATGATGATGATGATGATGTTGATATGTGTACATACTCGTATTCAATGCGTATGAAAATGTGTTGTGGATGAAAGTTTTACTCGAGGTGAAATATAACTAAATAAGTTTGTGCATAAATGTGGTTCCACTTTCCATCCCCTACTATCTGCACACTACTGTTCAGTATTCCTATTTAAGGGTATGTGTGCAATGATGTATGATATATGTATGTATAATATACATATATATAAGTGTGTGAGCTTGTGATAATATTTGAGTATGCCAAGTTTTGTACATTTACGCTTATCAGGCAATAAATTAAAATTTTGCTGTGAAATTCGAAGGAATTCAAAGCGGTTACTCAATTGGAAATTCGAAACGTTGCGAATCGAATTGGAATGCGTTGCTAGCAAAAATTGGCTTCAATGGTGATGATGATAGTGATGATGATGATGATGATAGCAACTGCATCAACCACTATGGCAACAATATCACTAGCAACATCACAAAGTTGGCATTGCAAAATCTATATTGATTTTCTTTCAAGAAAGCAAGACAATCATTTCAGGAAACCTTTTACAGATTTCATCCAATACCAATATATTGAACAAAGTCAATAAAAACCACTAAGTCCACCAATATCATGTTTATCAGATTGCCCAGGTTTTTTAAAAAACAAAGAGATCAAGTCTGTCCTTCAATAAATGCATGACAGTCTCACAGTAGATGTTGGATGCTTTCTTTCTGTTCTACAACAAGCACAGAAATCTTAGTAGTGAACATACGTACTTTGAACCATTAGTTTTATGATTCATTGCCTCATCATCATTCGAATCCAAGTTTTGCTAAAGTGTACAGATTGCAAGCCCATTTCTGTTAGTAGTAAGACCGGACTGCCCGGGGACGAATTTTGTAATGTAAACTGCAAGACTTGAAAGAATTCTTGACTGGGGAGTCATACTTAATACTCGTACTGTCTTATCGTGATCAACATCATAAGCATAACTTTAATAATTATTTTGCTGGCATACTTCACAGTAAATAATATTAATATATTACTTACTAGCTGTAACCCCCACGCGTTGCTGTGGCTCAAGGTAGTCAAACACTATAAAACTGCTCACGAAATTATCTCCTTTCACGTTTTGTCCAGTCTATATGTCTGGTCATAAAAGTATGCTGTACTTTTTATATTTAACATGCGATGAACAATAATAATAATTTTATAAGATTGAATTTATACAACTTTAAAACAATTTTTTTTTTTTTAAATTATTATTAATAATAGTAACTATATAAATAAAAATAATTTGTTCGAGAGAATATAAAAATATATATGAAATTTAAAATAAGTATGCAGCTCTATTGATTAGCATTCATTTGTTGTTTAAAAAAAAATTATGAAAAGCAGCTATTCTAATAGCTTACGCTATACACAATAAAAAAAAAATGATAAGAACTTGGTAAAAAACTACCTAGATCTCGACAACAGCGCCATCTAGAAAGTCCAACTTCTGCTAAGACCCATCAAGATGACCACATAAGTACAACAAAAAAAAATTTCATTAAAATTGGTTCAGCCGTTTACGAGAAAAATAGTCACAAAAATCCGTAAACTCGAATTTATATATAAAGAAGATGAAATGCTGCTCTACTTCTTAGTACTAATCTGAGTAACAATTTTCACTTGTAGATTAAAAGAATTCATATTACTGAAATTAATTTTAATTTGATATTGAATTTGTTGTTTATTAATAGTACAAATAATAAAAACAATATATTCATTATTTATTATTCAAAATTCCTGGATAAAAGAAAAAAAATCTACAATATATATATAAAAGAAAGTCGTGTGTGTTATACCATTTATAAGTCAAAAACCGCTGAACCGATTTTTATGAATTTTATTTTATTGGATTTGTCTCCGCCCCGTATAGCAGAATAACTATTAAGAAATTTGATATTTGGAAATAATTTGAAGAATGTGTGTTTAATACTCCAAGCGGATTCGTTGATAACTGTGTGGAATTCTATTTTTTGTTAGTTTCATCATCATTGCTAATTGCGAGCGATTCTTGCGACAAAGAACAAATAAGTGGATCAACAAAACCAAGAATATATATCACAATGTGTTTCAGTAAAGGGAAGGCGGTAAAAAGTTTGCCGGGTCTCATAGCATATAATAATAAGAATAATAAATAATTGTAATCTAATATAATATTTATTGTATGTAATATAATGTGACGAGATCTTAATTCTGAAAATTTATTCCACTTTTTAGTGACGGAGGAGGAGCGTTGTTTTATATTTAATCATTGAACTGAACCTGAAATGAAGTTAATTTTTTTTTTATTCGCTTTCGGGTGAAATTAATTTGAAAAATGTTGCAAAAAGTATAAAGAAACGATAATATGTTTTCGAGTGACTTTGACTTCCAACAAAACAAAAAATTAAGGGAAAAACGAAAATAAATTCAACGGAAAATGCAATTCATTTTGAAAACTTATTTAAAGTTATTTTCTCATTTTCCGGTTCTGTGTTTTCTTCTTCCATTTATTTATTCCATTTTCTTACTTTGCTGATGTAGGTTTTTTTTTCTTCATTTTTGTTTCTTTCATCGTTATTCACATTTTTATTGCTTTTTTATTTATTTCTTTTTATTTGAATTTCTTTCATTTGTTTTCTGTTTTGTTTTTAGACATTCCAAAGAAAACATTTTTTTTATTGACACTTTGCTTAAGACAATATATCATTCATTCATGCCTTGTCTCACAACACCTCCGCCCCCGCTACTGTGATAAGATGAGTCCAGTAAAAGTCTACAAATTTTCATTTCTTTATCTTGGATTACAAACTTAAATTGAAATTGTAATCTTGAAATGATAAGTAGCTACGAAGAAAAAACCGGACTTACTCACAAACACTCAGACTTCAATACAAATTCCTCATACTATTGTATGTTACTAGCAAGTATTACTTACTCATACTGATATGGATATTGAATTTCATATAACTACAATATGTCAGAAGGCATATGAATATTTATAGTACCTACTAATACTTGGTTTGGAAGATACAAAAGGGAGACCGGCAGATAGAGTAACAGTTAAGGCAATGTATCCGATTCGATTTGATTTCGTTGTTGTGAAAGTATTATCTGTTAAACGCTTTGTCATATATAAAAATGTATACATATATCTTTTAAGAACAACAACAATAACAACAAAATCAACATCAGCAGCAGTATCAACAGCAACAGCAACAGCAACAGCAATAACAACAACACAAACAATGTGCAGAAACAAAAAACTTCTTTTGGCCTTGAGAGACTGTCACATTAACGACAGTCAACTCAAGCGATTTTACAAAATATAACAACAATAACAAGAAAGGATATACAATTGTTTAGATACTACGTAACAACAATATCCAGGGTCAAATTATTCATTCAAGAGTCAATGTAGACAACTGCCACGGGGGCACCGCAGCCCATGAGAAGAATTTTCCAAAGTAAATTATTGTCATATCTAGATACATACTTCTAAGATAAGATCTAAGATCTGAGTTTGAAATGCGTATATTACCAAGGTTAGATATTGGCAATATTGTCACCCACCCACCCATTAGTCACCATGAGCGAGATGGGCCCCGATATTTGCATTACCTAGAAACCTTTACACCACTTTGGTCAGCCCTGACAACAACAATAACAAAAGACTAACTCTTTTTTGCTTCAATTCACACTTTTCTAATATTTAACTGGATATGTTTGTTGGTTTTTTTGTTTTGTTTTCTTTTGTTTTGTTTTTTACGTTTGATCCCAGAAAAAATTGATGCAAACAATAGCAAATGCTTCTTGTTTATTAAGTGAATTCTAACGAATATCAGATACACTTCGCATAAATAAATTTATATATTTAACACAACATAAAAATAATAGAAAAAGATCTGTGCAAAAATATTGATGACATTTCCATAATCCGAGTGTATTGTATATGGTTTAATAGAATTTCTTTTTATTTTGAAACATAAATTTTTTTAGTTCTTTTATTTTTAAATCTTTCATGGCTTATAACATATGATGACTATCACTTCCAGTAGTCAACATTGAGCACAATCTATTGTCAAATTGATATCTGCCTCTAAGCTTCAAGAGAAAAATGGTTAAATTCTTGAAGAAAACTAATTAATTTAATAGATTTCATTGTAAAAAAAAAAGGTTATGCATATCTACTTAGTAGAAACGCTGTCAATTGAAGAAAACTAATGAACAAATGATGGCAGAGAAATAAAATTATTGTAAGTCAAAGTCTGTGAGTAAGGAAAAAAAGAAATAGTCAGAGTAAATGTACGTGTTACGAGTAAAGTAAAGAGACAATGAAAGAACGAAATGAAAACCTCTAATGCAGGCAACATGAAGGCAAACATATGTGCCAATTCAAAGGTAAGTAATACTTAGTAAGTACGAATATATGGATATATATATCCTTGTTCCTATTATAATGTACACCTTTCTTCCCTGTCACTTTTCCCCCATCACCCACTTTCAATCGTTCAGTTCCTTATTTTTCACTTATTCACACTTTTATATTCCAACAAACTTCTTCTCCTCATCCTCCTTCTCATCAGTTCTCTTCAGTTGTCTACAGTTCTCTTCTGTATTCTTCTCTTCTGTCGTGTTGTGTTGCGGTGCTTTGTTGCTGTTAAAAAGCCAATAATCGTAAATCAATTGAAGTCACTTCAGTGCGATGCCTTTGGTTTATTGTTGAGGGAATTCTCATCTCCCCATTTCTATTCTCCTTTCTCCAATTTCTTTTCTATTTCCTATCTATCTAGTATGATAAAATTTCTGCATGCATTTGGCTTTGAGTTGGGTTAAGCCAAGTGGTGCGCATGGAGTTCTTAATGTCAAATCAAGCGTAATAATTGTCAATCAAAGAAAAATACTCCTATACTACAATATTTATTCCCATTTCCATTCCCATTTCTATTTCCATTCGCATTTTCTTATTTTATTTTATTCCATTCTACATTATTTTATTTTATTTTGTAGAAATCACAAAGAATGCATTCCATTCTCAGTTCTTTAATAATTATTTAACATTTTGATTCTCTTATTTATATCCTGCATACTCTCGCTAACTTTTTTTTTTTTTTTTTTGAATATTGCGGATCCATATATATATGATATTATATATTATTATTATTATTATTTATCATGGGTTAGTTTTCTGATGCAAATTTATTGAAACCAAAAAAGCTTTCGTTTGATAAAATATTCAATAAAACAGAAAATTAACTTGGGTTTATTGAAACTTAAATAAATTTTTTTCCTTGAGAAAATATCTCCTCACTTGTATGCAATTTTTATATCGAAAAATAAAAGAAAAGCAAATGTGATTACAAAGTGAATTTTGCTACCAACAACTTCGAATAATCTGAGAACTGTGCTTTTTAGTAAGCAAACTTCATGTGACAATAAAATGCATCTGTGCAGGCATAGAAAAACTTGGATAGATGGACATGGATTACATTGATTATTTTTGCCACGCTGATCATTATTATCATATAAAAGAATTTTTTGTAATCTATGCATTACAAACATCATATCAAAGTGTTAATACCTATCTGTCTGTTCTTACTTGTGTGACATTGTGAATTAATTTTTATTTCTGTGATTGAGAATCAATTCAAGGTTTTGACATATTTTTGGCTGACGCCTTATCCATAAGTAGTAGTCGTTGTAGTAGTCGAAGGAGTAGTCGTAGTTTGTCTCTTGAGAGCAACGAAAACACCAGTCTTTGATTAAGAAATATGTACTATGACAGCGTAAAGCTTTTCACTGGATCAAATTCATTTCTAATTTTATGAACTAATTACAAGCGACAACCACATGTTCTAATTAAAGAACTCAATGTGTTGCCTGGTTCTCTTAGCTACATACATATGTATGTATGTACATTACATGTGTATGTATGTATGTGCAATACATATGTATGTATATATGTATGAATGTATATATGTACCTACATATGAATTTCTCATTTAGATTGTGTTGTACGCTATGTTACTTTAGTTAGTAAGGCTTGTCATCATCATTGGCTAAGTCGAGATATGGCATGGTATGGAATGGTTTGGTATGGTATGGTTTGGAATGGTACAGTGAAGTCAGTACTTTGCACAAATGACACATGATTACATGTGTTTGAGAAAACAAACAAGTGGCTTTAATGCTGAACTCGAAATGAACTCAATACCGTTGTGTGGTGCCACTCAACTTGTCTGTAGTGAATAATATGTACATAGATTGGTATATATTTACCACAGATAGATATGTCACAGTACATCAGATCAAGCATGGGAGCCTTCACATACTAAGGCTTGAGAAGGCATGGGAAAGTAATGGGAAAGAAACGAAAGCGAAGTAAAGCCGTAACCTAGCACGCCCCGCTTGTTCAGTATGCGTAATCATAAAGTGTTATAGACCCTGATATTATTGTTGCTGTTATTATTATTATTATGGATGCCAGTTTCAATAAGAAATGCATGCTTATAAAGCAATAAATCGATTTGAAGTATTCACGCTCAAAGAAATGCTTTCGGGCCACAGAGTCAATGACTTTTCGTCGTTCCCTCTTTTACCTCTTTTACCTCTTTATCTACTCATTATTGTTATTATTGTTGCTGTGTTTGTTGTTTTTAATATTGTTGTAATGCTGAAGAATCAAAAACAAGAACAAAAACAAAGAAAGAAGCAACAAAAGGAATAATAATGGCAAAAGCCCTAAAGCAATAAGTTCAATGTCATCATATTCGTCGTCATCATAATCATCAACAATATCATCATTATCATCATCATCATTAACATCAAAAACAACAAGAACATCATCAAGTCAATGATTATGCCCTTCTCAAGTCCCTTTAATTCCTCTTTTTTTCCAATTCTCTTTAATGACTCTTCCCTTTCCGTCCCTTGCCTTTCCCTTCCTAAAAGACCCATCCCATCACTTATACCTTTTGTGCATTTAATGAGAACGCAATATAAGTATATTATGTACTTGTATACATATTTACTATTTTATTTTTAAAATACAAAACACAATATCATCTTTGATGATTTTTCTAAAAGGTTGGTTGCTCTTTCGTAATAACTATTCTTATTATCATCATCAGCATCATCAGAATAACAATTTAAAACAGAGATTCCTAAACAATTCTCTGTGCTACACGAAAAGTTCGGACATATATAAAACATAAGAAAATATATGTTACACATTTATTTACGTTTTATGAACTTGATAAGGAAACTACATATAAGAAAAGTTTCAGCCAATTCGCCCAAAGCGCGTTATTTCAATAAACTTAACTGTTTTGTTTGTAAACCGATTGGAATGAAATAAACTCTATATGCTACAGGAAGTTTACTTCAATATACCAGTGAAAACCGCTTTGAAATCGGTTAAGCCGTTTCTGAGCTTAGCGTACACAGACATACAATCGTTTACAATTTTATGTATTTTCAATATACCTATACATGTATACATAATACAGGGTGGACCGACTATTGATCGAATTTTACTTAATTTTACGGGTTGATTCTTCCGATTAGGTAAGAAAAATGATTTCATTCAAATGTTGGCCATCCTGGAACACTTAATTTCAAGCACTTTGTATACTGTTTCCTGGTCAATTTAGGCAATTTCGGCCCGAATATTTTGTTTCAACTGATCAATTATTCGGGGATTGTTGGCATACAAATTATCTTTCAATGCGCCCCAAGAAAAAAAGTCCAGCGGCGTTAAATCGAAGCTAAGAGCAGGCCAATGGGCACCGTCAAAACGATTAATCACACGGTTGTTGTTGTTGATGCTACGTGCGGCGTTATGACAAATTGCGCCATCTTGTTGAAGCCATAGCTCATAGAGATCGATATTTTCCAATTCCTGCCACAAAAAGTCACTTAATATGTCTCGATAACATTTACCATTGGCGTGACCATCTGCATTTTCGAAAAAGAAACGGCAAAGCACACTTTCGGTCTCAACAGCGATTGATTCAGATGTACGCACCGGACGAGTCTGTGGCACACGTCTGGCATCCCATTTTCAGGCACTTTATCCACGAGTTTTCTAATTGCACGCTTGGTGGGCGTGGGTCTTTCAACATTCAAAATAAGTTTTTAATATTTCAAAGCATAGTTCCAAAGAGAATCGATCCATATTGGTTCAGCGGAAGATTAAAATTAAACTACTGTCCACAATGTATTGCGTTCAACAACAGGGAATTCAAAATCAGACCAATAAGAAATAAAATTTGCCCTACAGAAAATATAAGATTGAAGGCCTAATAGGCTCATCAAAAAGTATTTATCGGTTTACCTACTTTTCAAACTCCACTGTTTGTCTCCCTGCTACTAAGAGTTTCTATCCCTTCCTTGACTTGACTATGATCGACTTTACTTCACTTTACTTTGCTTTGGTTTACTTTACTTTCCTACTTATAGTTAATATTATGATTTGCATTACTTCACTTTAATCGTTCATTCGTTTCATGCGTGATTGCGTGCGTGCGTGTTGCCAACGCCAATTATTAATGCCAACGCAATGGGCATACAATTTATTTGGAAGCCCTTCTTATACCTCCTATAATGACCATGCACCCACTCTAAGTACAATAGAATGTTAACTCCATTTTGATTTTGATTTCAATGAGTAGTTAAATATTCGGACATTTAATGAGAAATTCTCATATTCTTCAAATTCGTTAAATTTTATTTTCATTATGCGATACGATCACATTGCATGCAAACTTTATACAAGGGGTTCTTAAACTTATGTGGTTTCTGGAAGTAAGTAGCTCTTAAAATCAAATTTATGTTTCAATAATTTTGTGACCATTTCATCAAGAAAAATGTTGCATGAGCTCAGGCGTGCGATCAAATTAGATTGATTCGGTCAAATGGTTTGACGCTCTTCTGGAAATTAAAATTATTAAATCACATTATGGCGTGGTAATGCTAACCAACTTGAGCAAATGCTTATGGACCCAAACACATAACAAATTCATAAAAAAAACCTTCAGATATGTTGATTAATATACAATTCATATATTGTATGATTCTTATGACAAATTGTAAAAGCTGAGGATTGAAATTATAACAATAAAGAAATCCACAACCAAAATAAAACATTGTAACAATATTTAAGCAGATCGAGAACCTTAAATGTGAAGATATTTTTGAAATATGTTGTTTATTTTTACCTGTGTACTATATTTAATTCATGTTGGGGGCCCTGAAATTCTATATTTCCTATTGAAAATGTTGCGTATTATTTACTCAATGTCAAAATGAATTCAAGAATCGCTACCTCATACTACGAGTATGTTATACTTAAAATATTTAGTAACATGGTCCACTATTTCACTCCCAATGAATGGAAATGAGTTGCATATTCTTTACAATTATTTATATTTTTTGTTTTGTATTTTTTAATTGTTACACAATTTTTACGAAATTTTAAAGCTCCAACATACGCGAACATTTTTACCTTGGTGCATGTGTTTTCTTTTTTCTATACAGAAGAATCTCAACCTAAACAAAAATATCCTTTAATTATTTTTAGTTTGCATGTTGCATGCTGTTTTGTGTTGTCATTCTGAAAAGTGAAATTCATTCATGCCCCATGCCCAACAGAGAACTGAAATAAAAGGCATAAAAGCGAAGAAAGAAGAAAGAAGAATAATAATAAAGTAATGAGGGAAAAAATTGTGGGAAAAGACTGAGTAAAAGATATGATATGTATTTATGTACTGTATTTACTTAGAACCGTATGTAGGCAGTGATCTTGAGCTTCATGTCCTTGCTTAAATTCATATATTTCAATTCCTTTCTTTAAATCTTTTTGTTTTATTTTGTTTTGTTTAATTTTTCTAGCTTAAATTTTTCGTGCTCTCTTTATAATATTTTTTTTTTGTTGTCTCTTAATTATTTGGCCATTTGAAGTACACTACATGCTCGTTAAATTTAACACCCACTAACTAAATTGGCACCACACCCACCAAAATAATGCAGAGCACAAATGTTTTACTTTAAGATAACAAATCGCAATTCTTGATAGATTCAACATGGTGCCGGTATAACTTTTCTAGCCAAAAAATATGATGTGGGTGAATCTAAAATTTGTGGAAATAATATTAAATCATCAACAATTCTAAAGTGTATGAGTAACACTTTTTTGGGCCTTGGCAAAATAAGAACTTTTGAAAACATTTGAGCTTCCTTAAATGAAATAGTCTCTTTATATTCGTAAATGGTAAAAATCATCAAATCAATGCGTTAATTTTAAAGGAAAGTAACACAAGATTAAAATTTTTTGATCTTAAAAGAAGAAGAAAATATTTCCCTTGACTTTTAGAAGAATATAATGGAAAGGTAAGCTATGCAAGCTGCAGATATTCTTAAGACAATCACCACCCAAGTAATGACATTTTAAAATTTAAATATTTATAATAAACTAGTTATCCCGGCGCACATTGTTACGCCCTCACTTTAAAAAAAGAAGACACGGGTTGCATATTTATTTACTTTTTATGAACTTGATATATTTAACAAAAGCGCGTTATCAAAAAGTAAATAACGATAATGATAACAATAACAACAACACAAAATTCAGGAAGCAGCAAAGCATGAACAACGAAACACACTGTCTCTCTCTTACCCAATCCCTTTGAATATCATACACAAAAAGGAGAGAAAGAAAAGTGCAATACTCTTGCGCGTATTCATTTATTAAAAAATGAGAGGAAAATACAACAATAACAATAACCAAAACATAGCACCGAATAAACGTAAAAAACGTTTGTGCTTGATTGTGCAGTGGTTTTCCAAAAACTTAATACTAAAAAATATTATACTAATATATAAAATATGAAAACAATAAGTATCTAACTTTGTTCTTTAGCATTCTCTTGTTATTGTAAAAAAAATATATTAAAATCGGAAATTCGCTACATAAAAATATGTTAAAAAATTAGTAAAAACTTGCTAAGATCTCAACAATAGCGCCATCTACCGGATTCAACTGTTGCGGAGACCCATTTAAGTGACCCCACAAGTACAACAAAAAAATTTCATCAAATTCGGTCGAGCTGTTTATGAGAGAAATAGTCACAAAAATCCGTAAACTCGAATTTTATATATTAAGAAAAATAAATAAAATACAAGTTTACATTCAATGTTGCAAACAATAAATAACTATTAGCTAGAGCTTACAATAATTAAAACTACGAGAGAGAATCGTTCAGATTCAGTCACGATGGTAGACAGAAGTATACCAAGCATTGATTGTGGTGTGAGATATTTCAGGAGAAACATAATATCCGAAATGGATCGTATGAGGTGAAGTTGTTCCTTTACCTAGAGCAAGGGGAACGACTAAGGACACAGAAATTAAAATGACTCAAAAATTGCAAAAATGTAAGAATTGCTTCTGAGTGCTTTTCTGCTTTACTTTGAGGGCACCAGGCGCATGAACAGTATTCAAGTTCTGGACAGACTAGGTAGATGAAAAGATTCTTGGTAATGTTGAGATCATTTAATGCGTTAGACCATCTTTTAATTAAACTAAAAATACTTTAAGTCTTATTAATAGTTAAAAAATTATGATGGTTAAAGCTCAGATTCGGGTCAAAAATGAGTCCAATATCACTGAAACTATAAAAATCATGCACTAACATCTCGTCGGGACGTAGCAATGCACGCCGGACAACGCTAGTATAGTATAAATTTAGTAAGTGTGGACAATTCGGTAACGTGAAAGGAGAAAGTTCTACGAATTTTTAATTTAAGTTACCGAGTGGGAAGTGTTTTTTCATTTTAAAATAACCTAAAATAAGGACAACCAAGTATAAGTAAAAGGTATTACACATATTCCTTTCATAACAGTTTCATCATCATCATTGTTATTATTTTTGTTATTATCATTTATGTTAAGTGCATATTTGTTTTACAATTTTTAAAGTTTTCAATTTCTATTGTACTTTTGCTTCATGATTTTCATCTCATTTTCAATTTTGTTTTTTAAAATATGAAAATTTCACATTCACTATTTGATTAGTATGCGATTTAGTTGACTATCTCCATATATTATTTTTTAAATTCTTATTTTCATAAGTCACAAATTTGTCAAATCAACTTGTCAACTGTTCATTAAAGGCTTAATTAAATTTAATACACTACTTATAAATATAAGTTCCCACACTCAAAATGCATACGTTACATTTGTATGTGCTTTCGAGATTTGTCAACTAAAATTATCAATTAAAAATTTTCATATTCTGTTTTTGTCATTTTTCCCATTACTATTTGTTCATCCTCATCATCATCATCCTTACTCACTAACCTCCTCCTCTATTCACTGTAAATAGTTTTTGATATATTGTAATTGAGGTTTTTTTTGTGTATAACTAAGTGTGTCAATACTTATAAATTATTATAGGATATCATTGTTTATTTCCTTTCATCACCATGTCACTGACAGTATTTTGCAACTGACTTTCATCATTTCATCAATCATACTAAGAACACATTGTCGGGGGGCATTCATTTTTATACTACTAAATATATTTCATGCTAATTTATATAGAAGCAAAATCAACCAATATCAATGTAAAAATTTGAATGCCTTTCACAAATTTCCCACAATTTCGCAATTCAAATGAATTTGATAAAATTTTCAAAAATACAAATTGCAAAAGATTAAAATTAATTTTCAAATAATAGTATAGTTTTATGTTCAAATGCAATTCTATGAGATGGGGCGAAATGAGAGAGGAAACATGATGGCGTGTTGGTGGAGTGGGGTGCGCTCTAGATGGGGTAGTGTAATAGTTTTCGAAAATAAGGTATGATATTTGATGATGCGAGTGAATAAAATTATTTCGTTTTCATTCAAACATGTGATGGAAAAATTGACAAAATAAAAGCAAGAACAAATTTTCACATTTTGAATTAAATTTGCACACAAATTTGCAATACACACAATCGTACTTAAAAACGAGGGTCGATCAATAAAAAGCCATGCCAGGAATGAAATCAAAGAATGATATACAAAGTTCAAAGTTCTGATGACTTATAAGTAAAATTTTCAAAATCCCAGAAAGAAGCTTCTGAGCTACTTCAAGTTTGGAAAACTAAAAAAAAAAAAAAATAATTGGTGGAAGGAAATTTTGGCCTTCCATCTGTCATAAGGGCCTGTGCTTTATATTGATGACAGAGCATACCTTCTTCTTTCATTCTACGAGAAGAATTTCTTTTCAAATATTGTTGAAACAGTCTAAGCTCGCTATTGATTATTAAACGTAACAAATCTTCAATCCATTTCAATGTCACCTTCTGAACTGATTCATTCATGTAAAGTCAACTTCTTGTAGGACCCTGAATCTCAAATAATTATGTACAATACTGAATTATAAATTTATAGAAAAACTTGTTTAAATTTCGTCAAAACATCTTGCAACATTGTTTGGTCATCTTCAAGTGGTCCCGCTAAGGGCTTATGATTATGATTTATTTAATCAACCATTTATCCTTACATAACTTTATTTAACTCTATTTTTATCTCTTCATTTGTTTTAATTATTATAAGCAAATATTCTAAAGTTACTTAATATTCAACTGTTTACCTTTGTTATGGCATTACACATACAAAACTAATCTATTTTGCCAATCAATGAACTCATTATATGTAAATAAAAGGGTCGGATATTTATTATGATTGTATTAAAAATCTACATGCCTCAGTAATGTTATACGGATATTTGTTGATCGACCCTCTTATTGCTGTTTATTTACTTGCGAGTACATTGTACATAGATGATAAGTGAATGATAAACACATTCATAATCATACAATATAATAATACCACATAATAATATCATAATAATAATGAACGTTAATGAAATGCATTTTATACAGTTTTGTGGTTTTAATGAAATTCAGCTTACTATTAAAAAAAAGGTAAAATAGAGGAGAGAGATGGAAAGAGATGAACAAATAAAAAAATAATTCTACAAAACAAATAAAATGAAATGAAAAGCATAATTAAGACAAAAAAGCGGACAACTTCGGCTTAATGAAAATAAGATGATACCTTATAAATATTGTATATGTATATGTATGTATAAGGAGCTATTTGTATATTTTATATTAAAGTAGTAAAAATATAGGGTCTCAAAAGCATATTACCCGTTAAACACAGAATTATCTGTCTGAGACACTATTTCCGTTAAAGTAGTGGCTGGCTCAAGGTCCAGACCTCAATCCGAGCGAAAAACTTGACACTTTCCAAGAGAAGGGGCTCCCAAAATGCAATAGATTGCCCTCTTTGGAAAATTAAATTTGGGGAAGAGTGCAGTATAAATGGCATAATATTCCGAGTAACCATAAACAAAGAATTAATTAATTTTGTTCAAGTTGACCAAAACGTGCATAATTGAGAAAAGTAGGCAGGTAAGCCTGGTTTTTATATTTTTTTATCTCTCTCATTTTAATTTTTCCCTTAAGTAATTTTGGGAACCTTTTACTTATGAGCAAAGGAATGCCTGGTTCTTTTTTTTATAATTTCCTATTGTTCCGTTTGATGCTCCCACGAATCAAAATGTGTAAAAGTCACCGATATTTACTCAATTTTCTTCACCACTGTTTGAATTAATATTGTGCTTGATTTCTAATAAATAATATATATATATATAATAATATAATAATGAACATAATAAATATTAAAATGATTCAAAATTCAGTTAAAACTTCGCACTTGGAAATATTAAAATTATGGTATGTACAATATTTTTAACATTAACTGACAAACATTTGCCACAAATCAATGGAATCTACCATTTCATAGTATATTTGCGATTGTAAGCAAATAATAATAAAAATGAATTACTTTTAATGTAAATGAGCTTAAAGAAAGAAAGTAAATATAAAATGAAATGAAACGAAACGAAATGAAAAACTTTTTAACAAAATAAAAGTTTTTAATATTATTCTATTTTAATATTTTATTATACTCTTTTCGTAGTGAATAGTATTATAAGTTTGTCATGATGTTTGTAATGCAAAGAAGGAGACATCGTAGATCAGTGCAATGAGATGAGTTGATTTAGCTATGTCCGCCTGTCCATCTGTCTGTAAGTATGCAAATTAGTCACTCAGTTTTTGAGCTAGAAAGCTGCAATTTTGAAACGAAGCTTTCTTTTTACCATACACAATACATTTGTTAAATCAGCCGAATCGGACCACTAGCAGGGGTACTTCTCATACAAACCTTCTACTCAAATTCATGTTCTTGTTGGACATTTTTTTTTTTTTTTTATGATATCATCTTAAAATTTAGGCACAATAAGTTTTTAATTCATATACATGAACCATGTAAATTTGAATATCCCAGGATTACTGGATCGCATAGCTTCCATACAAAAAAATGTTTTCTAGGGGCTGCGTGAAGAATATTGCACCTTCTTATTTTTAGTAAATTATTATTCTGTTTTTTTATTGTTGATACAGTTCACAAAAATGTGTAAAGATATTTTAATTTTAACAGAAAGTAGAGTCCCCATAAAGTATAAAAACTGAACAGGTGAATCGCGTGATATGCATAAATCTCTACGATCATTTCTACAAATTCTAAAACAGGCATTTCCATTTTATCTCATAGAGAAAGCAGACGTATCTCATAACTGGAAGTGGTATACCGTATATGAAATGCAACAATTGACTTAAGCATTTGCACAATATACTTATGCTATTATAAAATTCAACCCATTGGATCAATATTTAATATAGTACTTAGTTGCCATATAAACAAACATTTTCTTTAACAAAATATTCAAACAAAACTCTACACATCAGTTTGAAATGGTAATTAACTCATGCAAAAGGAAGTGAAATGGGTTCGATGAACCGAAGTTAATGTTTTGACTTATTTTTTTAGTGAGCACTTCACATCATCCTTCATCATCATCATCATCATCATCATAATTGTCTGCGCAACAACAATAATAAGTAATTAAAAATAGTAGTAATACTAAACAGACAAATAGATACAGTACTTAGCTGGATGGATTTGTCGGGACAGCATTTTTGTATACTCGTATATATTTAAGTATATTTAATGCTTTTATGAACAGTTGCACATAATTTTTATGCTAATCAACAACAATAAAAACAAATGCAGTAATTAATTTTGTAAATGGATATTTTATTAGCATGAATAAACACTTAAAAAATTATGTGCATCAAAATTAGCATCATCATTATCGTGTATAGGGGAGGGTGTTGAATATAGTAATTACACATACAAAATATACACACGTATACATAACAAAAGATTTAGAATGTGAAAGAAACTCACTTTAGTCCCACTTTCGATTCCCTTTTCTTGACACTGTGTATACAAGTACGTATGTACATTAATACCTCATTTGACCAATAGTTGATAATCGCTATCAATGGTATTAAGCGAGGCCTTATGGCCTAGTGTCACTTATGTGTGACATGCGCTCAGTGAGATTTTTATCATTTCATAATGCCAAAAGTCGGATGATGTGGAACATAGCAATTACAAAAAAAAAATTTACAGAAGACAACCAACAATCAGATAATAGTATGATTTTTATTTCGCTAGTAGTCCTTCAAATATATACAACAATTAAAGAATGAAAGATTACAATAAGGAGTAATCCTCTACAAGAGATTGTCGAAACACGAAACGTCTTATATAGGTAGGTATATAAATCACAAATCAAATATCGAGATCAGCTAAACTTCGAAGTAAAAAGTATGCTTGTGTTGTGTATGGAATGCCCTATTGGCATATATGACATCATCCTAAATGTGTTAGATATGAATCTTTTAAGTGCCAAAATTAAACGAAAGCATGATTGTTTTCCGAAATTCTCCTTTACATTCATGGATACGATGTATAGAGTGTATGCTACACATCGATTATTGATTGGAAGTGAATATATGGTGTGTACGGGGCGATGAAAATAAGAAGAAGATGATATAGGAGAAAGAATACACATATCGAAAATAGATTCAGTAAAGAAGTTGGTCTTTTAATTGTTATGCCAAAACAAAATGACAGATATAACAGGCATATATTGTATATAGACCTCTAAGTTTCATACTATACTTTCCTGCATAGGATATGAGTATCAAATAGAGAGAACTGTACTTAACAGAATATGCATAGCTAATACTAAAGAAAGTATTGGATTATTATCCGAACCGAAATATGAATGTGACTAAGATATTAACTCCGACTAATTTTTAATTTATTTTCTTATCACTTTTCTTATTGTAACATATACCTATTTCAAATTTATTTTCAGAAATGTTAATTTAAACATCTTTGAAAAAAATTGAGACTACACATTATATGGGAGGCCAGTAAAAGAGTAGGCATATCACGAGCATTTTCCGTGTCCAACACAAAGTTGATCTCTGCATTACTGTTGCAAAATTCCCGATATTTAATAAGCCTCTTATTATGCAATATGTTTAACATGCATGTATAAGAGTAGTAAATCACAGTTAGTAATAATATAAAATCAGTCACTTAGCATATTGTTACCAATTAATAATTGGACTTCAATTATTGAACAAAGAGAATCAGACTGAATACTTGGGGGAGAGATAGTTTAATGAGATCGTGAACAAACATGCTTAGTTTATTGATTACTCAAATCAATTGTTGGTCAAGAATGAACGTGACCAAGAAGTTAATTATTATATTAGGCTGAAGATGAGAAGAAAGAGGAGGGAGGCATAGAAAGAAGACTCCGATCAGACAAAGATGTAAAAGATGTTGGTGGGGATGAAAATGCTAGATGATGATAATCGAGGATAAAGAACTTAACAAAACTAAGCCCATTTGAACACGCACCCAAGATTATATTTCCCAAGAGGAATACAACAAGTCCTTCACCAGGGACTGGGAAGTTCATTTGACTGTCAAACTTCTAAAGTATGTAATATGAAAAACTCTTAAAACTATTAAATGAGCACTTCTAGAAGTCAATACATGATTATTGTGGCAAATGGTGTATTCATTCCTGGGTTAAATCTAAAGATATGAAAAAAAATTGCGAATCAGCTAGAGAAATGGAAGAAACATTAGTTAGAAGGTAAAACCGCATGCTACACTATTGTCATAAAACAAAGTCATTATTATTATTATTTTTTAACAAGTTGATTCATTCATTTCTTTTCACATGTAGTTCAACTGAATTCATTCATTCATTAAAATTAAGTCATAAAATTAAAAAAAAAAAAACAAATAAACATGAAGAGAATGGAAAAATTAAGTACTTTAATGCAATATTCACGTTTCACAGTTAAAAACGAAAGTACACACCCAAACTCATATATAGGCACGCAAGCACGCACACATATTGACACTCATACATTATGACAGGTGTGACAGCTTTACTACGTGAACATACACTCGTGTAAGGAGATACATACCATAATATGTAAGTATAGTATAATACGTGCCAACTTAATGGCATCGAAATCTATAATAGAAGTTTATGGTCTTAAATTTTATTTTAAAGTCGCATAAATGTTTCATAGCTTATTGCTTAGTAGCTAAATAAAAGGAGTATGCACCTACACATATGTACTTATATACAATACATACTATAAGTTTATGAATTCAGTTAGTTAATAATGCTTAGTTCTTCTTTTTTATTGAAAATCCCATATCTTAAATATTGGATTACCTATTCGGATGTAAAGAGAATATTTACATTTTTTACTGGGTAACAAAAACAGACTAATCCACGGCTTTTGTTGCGGTAGGCAACACGGAGAAAATCATTGCTGGAGGTTCATAGCCATTATACAACTCCATCTTCACTGCAGACGCCTTAGCCATTCTAGAAGCCTGTCAATTTGCTGTCTACAATAACGGGAACTTTGGAGTCTGCTCGGATAGCCTTGTCGCCCTATAAGCCATACAAAACATAATTACAATGACTGTGAACGGATTTTTGTGACTATTTTTCTCCTAAACGGCTTGACCGATTTTGATGAAATTTTTGTGTTGTACTTATGGGAGCAGCTAAATGGGTCTTAGCAATAGTTGGATCCGATAGACGGTGTTGTTTTCAAGATCTAGACAATTTTGTACCAATTTTTTTCAAACTATTCTAAACCGCTTTTAATAACAAATGAATGCTAATAAATAAAGTTGCATATTTCATTTTTTAAATTTAAATATTATATTTTTTAGTATTAAGGTTTTGGAAAACCAGTGCAAGACCAAGCACAAAACGTTTCTTAACTTCATTCATTACTATGATTTGGTTATTGCTATTTTTGTATTTTTCCTCTCATTTATTAAAAAATCTTCGTTGTTTTCTTTTTGTGTATGATATTCGGAGTGATAGTAATAGCATTAAATAATTTTACTTGTATGAAATAAATCATATTATTTTATTTTCATACCTTTTAATTACAATATATTTGGCATTCCGATCTAACTTAATTCTTGTACTTGCAGTCTTAAGTTTATATTTACCTTCATTCAATTAAATTACTCGTATCTCAAGCTTTTCTTATTGTATTGTACTCTTATGTTAAAAATACAAAATTTATTAAAATGATATGATTGGATTTAAATACATTTAATGAAATAAAAGAATTAAAAGAATTAAAAGAATTAAAAGAATTAAAAGAATTAAAATTAAACACAATTACGTTTAATTCAAATCCAATTTAATTAAGTGTCTTAAATTTGTCATTAAGAATTAATGTACAATATCCTTGAACTCATATAAAGGTTTTTCTTTTACTTAATATTCCATATTTATGTAGAATTATGCATTTTTATTATGAAGAACATAACAATTTAATTTTTATTTCATAAATCCTTTGGTTTAAATAATTGAAAAGCATTTGAACCACAACTCTAAAGCAATTCACAAGAGACAACAAATATGATACTATTTGAATATAGAATGAATGACTGAATGAATGAATGACTAAATAAATGTTTCTCTTTGTCCATTTCTCTTTTATTTGCAGATTTGTGACATTTGGCCAACCATTTCCACTTTTATTTACATTATATTTCTTTTAGTTTCTACTTGTATTTATATAAATACAAATGCATTTCGATCTCCAATACATAAATACGAAGGAAGTTTGATAAATCAATGAGTTTTTGAATATCCCGCTTAGTAACTTGAAATGAAATAACTACAGACGGACATGGCTAGATGAACTCGTCTCGTCGTTCTTTATGCGGTCTCCGGTATTTCCTTCTATACTTTATAAACTTCATGACAAACTCATAATACTATTCACTGCGTGAAGAGTATAAAAATTGGAATAATTCTGGATTAAATTTGTCGAGCTGAACGAAGACTACGTTTAGAAACAAAATATAAACATGCATATAGATTATATTACTTTACAAAAAGTCAATGACTTATTAAGCAGCCTTCGTATATTCGATTTAAAATAAAACGTTGCAAAACAAAAAAAAAAGAAGAAAGAAGGAAGGGAATCAAATAACAAAATGAAAGAACTGATGGAGTGAAGAGAGACAGAGAGAGTAAGCTGTAAGTATAAAACCGATCCGACGATTTGCCAATTTAATTGCAAATAATAACAGTTTTCGGATACTGAAAATTGACCGCAGTAATCCATACAGGACACACATATGCATTGACAATTGTATCTATGAAATGTTTCTATAAATGAATGTGAGAATGGCTAAATAGAAATATGGATAGACGAATGTATGCACAAATAAATGAATTAATGGATGAATGAACGGTTGGTTGGTTGGATGAATAAGTGAATGAGTCATTGAGTGAATGAATGGTTCAATGATTATAGTACAGTTGAATGAACTAAGTAACTTAGGTTGACTTTGTTTTCTGAGAGATATTAATTGGAACAACACATTGAGTGAGAAACAGCAAAGGCTTTGTTAACATAATAAACAAAACAAAAAAAAAAAAAGACGATTTAATACAGAAATTCACATTTCTTTATTTTTAAAGTTAATCAAAAACCTACTAGGCGGGTATAAAAAGTTGAGTTCAGACATTTACATATCTATACAAGGTGTGTGTCAAAAGTTTCCGAACTTTTCAAAAAGAAAAAAAACTACAAAATAGTTTGGAATGAAACTT
>JBANCV010000515.1:0-34968 GCA_037040105.1 Amiota albilabris | reverse complement strand
ATGGCGTTGGACTGGTTTCCATTTCGGTTTGGATCTTATGATGATAATGGATGCGAATAGTTTGATTATACGGAGATATCATGGCGATGAACGTGAATGTATATTGACCATGAAAGCTAAACGTTCATTTATGATACGTGCCACAGTGACATCCATTAATACACAAAGTCAACCGATCTTTACACAAACCACGGAAATTCGAACATTGACACTTGCGATGAATGAAGAAATTGAATTGATGGTTTTTGAAGAAAACTTATTGTATCCGTTGCTAGTCTCAGTGAATATGTTATTGATACCACCAACAAATCTAAGCTATAAAAATATTATACCAGATATTGATTAAACAAATGTGTAGTTACTGATATGTACAATAATGTAATAAATAAAAATAATAATAATATTGTTTATTTAATTTCATTAGGATTACAGAGTGTGCAGTTCATATTACGGTGTCCATTAAGATATATAGTGTCACTTCTCGCTTTAAAAGTCCACATAATATTGTGTGTCTTTAAATTGCTATGTTATTTAAACTTCTCCAAGTAACTAGATTTAGATTTTTATATATACGTTCACTTTGATATTTTCCCTATTTAGGTTTTTTTCGTAATCTATTACCAACCTTCTATTCACTATCCATGTATCTCTATTAGTTATCATTGTTTCTATCCCGACATTTGTATTGCTAAACTGTACTTTATCAAACCAGAATACCTGCCATTCTATTACTTGGCTTGATAATTTGTACGGCAGGCTACCAGACAGACAGAATATATATAATCTATGTGGTCTGCGATGTCTCTTTCTGTGTGTTACAAACTTCACGACAAACTTATAATACTATTCACTCCCGTGAAGAGTATAAAAATATTGTAATTGCATGGAACATGGAACTTATGGACGCGTGAAATAAAACGATAAAGTTTGTAGCAGTTCTAAATATATGCACATATATAAATTGCAATTTTTATTTTAAACTTAAGCCAAAATAATTCTTATTACATGTAGGTTTCTTCTTTGAATTTACACTTTCACATTCAAAATTTTGACAGACGATACCATATTTTTTGTAACATTTTTTCATTTGGCGCAAAATCTACTGAACCGATTTTAATAATTTTTTTTTAACAAAAAATGTGAACTTGTTTTATTACCATTCATTTGTTGTTTTAGAGAAAAAAAAAAGATTTAACAAATCTGAAGATGGATAGATAGATAGAAGATGGATAGGAAGATATAATGTCATTGCAAGGTCATACTGTAAAAGGTAGATTTTGTCCATTTTTTTTTTATTAAGTACAACAACCGTGCGAAGCCGAAACGGACTGAAAAGTCAAAATAGAAAAGCATTTAGGGCCACTAATGGCGTCTGTGTGTGAGAATGTCGCTCTTTTTGGAAGTCTATTCTTTAACTAATAGTGTAGCACAATTTTTCAATCCTAGTACCAAATGTCCGTCATCACTGGCCTAGGGAATACAGTAGTCACTATTCAAGATTCTTATTCAGAATATTGTGTTTCGGGGTACTATTCCATCCATCCTACTGAAATCAAAGAAATATTAACGAAATTTATAATTTTTTTAAAATTCCAAGTTAGCCCAAAAAATGTAATGTAATTGACGAGTTGAAGGTCTCTGATAGCTATAATAAAATATGATAATATTTATAAAATTTTTAATTGTTGTACTTATTAAAAGTAATATTTGCTAAATAAAATTATGATCTTTAGAACGATTAAAATCTTTTGAATGAATCATTATTGTGATCATTAATTGTGAATGTAAGTTTTGATAATTAAACAAGTATGTGGCTTTAAAATGTTTCCACTGTAAATTTCCCATTTCCTATGTACTTAACATATTCTTAATTGAATGTTGTCATCATCATGAATTCAATCAAGTAAAAAAAAAAACCAATATACAATTGCTCAGTTAAACTTTATGGACCCCATGCCCATACCTTATTTCCTATATGATGAATTGTTACAATATTCAATGTATATACATTACTTGTAACTAGTACAATATACATGATTCAAAATCGACAGCTATGGACAAAATTCATATTGTGTTTATGGTGGGATCAGCTTGGTATCGTGTATTATGAGTTACTCAAACCATTGACTGGGGCTCTAGCGAACACGATTGATGAGATTGAGCTGAGCACTGAAGGGAAAAAAAAATCTCCTGCATGATAATGTTCATCCAAATGTTGCGGAGTCTGAAACACTCAATTGGAAAGTCCAATCCACCCGGTGTATTCACCAGACATTGCCATGTCCGATAATTACTTGTTCCAATCGATGGAAAATGGACTGTCGAAACAGGACTTGTGATGCAGTACCCATATGCTGTCAGAAAGATGGGAAAAATTAGTGGCTAACGATGGACAATACTATTAATAAAACATAATGTACTATTCTTTCAAAATAAATCGAAATGCATCATTATACTCTTCACGTAGTGAATAGTATTCTAAGTTTGTCATTAAGTTTGTAATGCAAGGAAGAAGACATCGTAGACCCCATAAAGTATATATATTCTTGTTTAGTGCGACGAAACGAGTTGATCTAGCCATGTCTGTCTGTATGTATATTCACTAGACCCTCAGTTTTTGAGCTGGAGAGCTGAAATTTGGTACGAAGCTTTCTTTTTAACCTCGGACTATCAGGATTGGTATCTCCCATACAAACCTCCTACTCGAATTTATGTTCTTATTAGAAAAACTTTTTTGTTTTTTGTATTATCGAAATTTGGACGCTATAAAAACTAGCTGATATTCACTAAGCATGAAAATTTCAAGACCCTCAGACAATATTTTTTGTTTTTTGTGCTATCATATTGAAATTTAGACTCAATAGGTTCCTGATCCATATTCGTCAACCGTGTAAATTTCAAGTAACCAGGATTACTGGATCGCTTAGTTCCCATACAAAAAAGTTTTCTAGGGGATGCGTGAAGAGTATTACATCTTCGGCATTGTCGAAGATACCCGTCTTTTTGGTTTTTTTTAAGCAAACTGAATATTCGGTATATACATGGATGTATAAAATTTTTTTTTTTCCTTAAGTTAAATATGACATCTGCGATCAGATCAACAAGAAGAGAAATGCGAATGAATTTTTTCTAGTAGTGAAGTACTCTTTATTAAGTCAGAGAACTGCAACAGTTTAGAAATATTGATAGATCTAGAAATCCTATACAATTATGTATGCATTATACATACAATATTTATAAATAAAAACGAGTGTGTATATTATGTATGTAATATAATGGCGGCTTATATCAAATGGTGGATAAATTCAATAAAATACATACAATAGAATAAAATAAACTTATAAAAATACCATTAATAAAATTATTTTCTATATTATATTATATTATATGAATAGGTGATGTTGATTTTGATGTTAATTAGGCCATATTAATATAACGTATGTATAGTTATTTACATACTACAAATACGCATTGCCATAATCATGTATGCATTGTTGGCACACTAATTAGCCTCCCACTCTCTCCATAATTTATTATATTACATATGTATGCATAAACATTCTTAATTAGATCCAATTTTGTGGGAATTTATTAGCATATGGACACATACAATTTGTTCAAAAATGTCAGTTTTATTACATGAGTTCAAAATTATTTAAAAATTTTATTCTAGAATTTTCTTTAATGGAAATTGAAAAATCCTTATCAAAATGAAACTATGAAATCAAACTATTTATATAAAGGAACTTTATGGAAGTGCTTGTATTTATTTATAATATATAATGACAAAATTTACTGTCAACTTAAAGGTAATGAAAAAACTAAGAGAAAATTAAATTGAGAATCAAGATTAAAACTAAATTTATATTAATAAAAATCTCTATCTGTATTAACCCCCTACTCACAGCCATGTTTTGTCAGAGACAGAAAAAGGTAGTCAGGATGGGAAAACCACTAAACGACATCCAGTTTGGCTATCATCCAGTGTGAACCGATGCTTGGTAGAACTTCAAGTTGGTCTGGATAGACGTAGGTGACGCAGGACATTATTTTTGTTGGTAGATGGTGACATCTCAGGAGAGAGGATGTTGTAAACTATATGATAGTTGACACATAAGTGTCACAGCGAAATGGATTGTGTGTGGCAAAGTTAGTTATGCACCTACCTATAGCAAGATGTACAAAATTTCTAGTGGTACGACTAGGGATATAGAATTTAAGTTTGCTAAAAAGCCCAGGCGAATCAACAATGCCGGTTTATGAAGAAAGCTTATACCTAGGAATTCTCAGCGATTTCTTAATGAATGGATGTCGATAAGAAGAGGCCTACTTGAGTACGATGGCAAATGTAAACTGTGGTTCTAATTTAAGCCATGAAGTGCAAAAAGAAGGAATTGCTTCTGAACTGACTCAATGCGATCTTGATGAATTATGCATTGAGGGCTCCAGGCACATGAACAGTATGCAAGTACGGGGCGGACAAGAGAAATGCATAGAAGCTTGGTAATTAAGGGATGAATAAATTCTTTGGACCATCTTTTAATAAATACAAATATACTTTTAGCTAAATTAATAGTTGAGGAAATATGTTGAAACTCAATTTACACGTAACAATGACTCCAAGGTCACAGAAGGTAGAAACTCGAACTAATGGGAAATTTTCTATTGTATAAGAAAATAAGTGAGAACTCATATGATGCAACGTCATTGTTTGCAATTAGGAAAGATTATCTGTAATAGATTGCATAAACACCAAGAGTGCAGTGATGTTAAATCCTCTTAAGGTCTAATATGCCCAGTGATATCGTTAAAAGATAGACAGAGTTTGACAACATCAGCTTATATCAGGATACGAGAATAATTCATGAAAAGAGGAAGATCATTTATGACAAGGTTAAACAATAATGGGCCAAGATGGCTTTCTTGTGGAACAACAGAATTGACATCCACAGGACAGGTAAGAGTGGATTTGAATAATACTCGCTGAACTTTATTTTTTAAATAGGAAGAAATCCAACAAAGAAGATTATGCGGGAAACATATGTTTATGTAGTTTATGTAAAAGCAGATCATTATTAACGGAGTTATATGCTTTACTTAAGTAAGTATGAAAACACTAAAACCGTGATTAACTAAAAATGGAAATTCAAGCAAGTTTGTAGTTGATGATCGGTTTTTCAAAAACTCATGTTGACATGGAGAAATAATACAATCGATTTACAGTAATGATTAAGGGATGAAGTAATAATTCTTTCAAACAGCTTAGAAATTGCAGAAAGTTTTGCAATACCTCTGTAATTGGATACAATACATATATCAGCTTTATTACCTTTTTTATGTAAGGGAACAATAATTGATTCCTTCCAGATATGAGGAAAAGATGCACTGCGGAGTGATAATTTGAAAAGCGATACCCTTATAGAATTCAGAGGAATAAATGGATTGAAAGAATTCTGCATACAGGTCTGCTATAACCAAATCACTACTTGATACTTCATCAATTAGATACAACATCGAGGGAAATACAGAAGACATGCACTTCGAGTTTACAAAGTCATAAAACTGCTTAGGGTCAAGCGCATATTGGAGTCTACAACGTGAGAAATACATAGTTATTATAACACATGTTATTTAATGGTAGAAAATTAGCCCGGGCCACACAAAAGTTAGCAAAAGCATTTGAAGAGCCAGTAACTCTTGAATATGCGTCATCTTCTAAAAAAAAAGGATTAAATAGTAGGAAAATTCATGGTCGATCTATGGGGTACATAAATGCTGCAATAAATTTTTTATTGGAAAAAATTAATAAATTTCCATACAACAAATGCGACATTCATTTTTTGACATAGAAAGACTTTATCCCTTCCCCTTTACTCTACTTATATATGACCATATATATATATATATATATAAATGGACTTAAATTACATATGTATGTATTATTATTTTTAGAATAAGATTTAAAAAAAACTCACCAAAATTCAGAGGATTTCAATAATTCACCATTGCATGCAGCCTCCACCGCTCGATCGTCTTTGTTTGTTTGTTTGTTAATGCACAATTTTTGATAGTTTTACTTTCTATATCTTACTTTTTTTTGCGTTTTCTCTGTTTGCTTTTGATTATTTTGGTTTATGTCTCTTTGTACATATCTCCAATGCCTCTCCTTCTTCTAAGAAACTGAATGAGATGATGATGTTAGATTTTTACTTAAGGAAAGGAAGACAACAACTACAATACATTCATATGTAAATATGTAAGTACAAAGCAGAATGCAGACATGTTTTATACATATTATATTTTCCATTTGACCGCTTTTTGTTTTTATATTTGATTTCATATAAGTACATACATATGTATGCACATAGTTGCAGGTTGCTTCTTGGGTACATTTATTGATTTATCCGCTGCATTTTGTGGCAGGTTCAGAAACGTCACCACATCACACACACAAGCACACACTCGCGCACGCAACCACTGACATGCACCCTCATGTCACTTTTTTATTGTCCAGCATTGTGAAAAAGGAAGTTAATTATAAAACTCAAAGAACGCAGCAAGGAGAAGGTGGTTTCAATGAATAATAAGCAAGAGAAGCAATTGGCAATAAGAGTAGCGTCAAACATACGAGATAGAAAAATAGAGTAAGAGAGAGAGAGAGAGAGAGAGAGAGAGAGAGAGAGAGAGAGAGAGTGAGAGTGAGCAATATTGTCGATTTGTGAATGGCAAGGGTAACAACGAACTATAACGGTAGTTTATTATGCTGCAAGTCTCTGCTAGCTTCGTTCGGTTTGTGTATCCAGTGGATACCAACAACATGGCTAACGAATGTACGGACGAACAACTAAGCGAAACAACAACAACTACGAACAATAAGAATCAAACCAAAAACGTTAAGAACGAACAAACTAACGACGAAGAAGGAAGGCCACAAAATAACAATAACAGGAATAACAAAAACAACAACAACAGTACATCCGTTTCTTGAGAACTTTTAATATAGTAAATGATAATTTTTTAATACAATCTTTATATACTAAGTATATTCAAAGGACAAAATTTGAAAGTTCACTTTAATCAAACGAAACCTTAAAATTAATAATGAAACAAGCAATATACAAAAATTGATGAACAATAATGTAAAATATGTAGATAAACAAAGAAAAAAAAAAAAAAGAAAAAAAACAATTAAATATGCTAAAACAGTTTACATTTTTCGCGCATTTTCACAAATTTTGTTTGATTTTTATGCTTGCCGTTACTTTTTTTGTTATTAATTTTGCTTAAGGCATTTCATTAAATTTTGTTAAGTTTTGTTTTATATGATGTTTTGGCGTTGCTAAGATATGCTTACAGGTGCATTATCCAATCAATTTTATTTTAATCATTTCATTCTTGAGCTCACTTTTTAAACTTTTAAAATAATAATGTACCATCATTTTACATTATATTTTGTACACAAACAAATTCCAATTTTGTATTGTCAAAAAAAAAAAAAAAAAAATTAATTTGTATTTTCATATACATGTAGCTGTGTTTATATGTTGATAATAATCACAACTCGAACGTTGAACGCACGACGCACAACTGAGCACAGCAAAGCTTTTTGCCGCATTTTGTTAAAGCATAAAAGCCAAGTTGTAGTCATCAGAGGCGTAGCATGATAAGGTTTGTGCCAAGGTTATAGCAAATGATTGTACATTTTGTTGCATTATAACCAATTTACAGTGCATTTGCATCTTGCTCAAAATGCGAATGCCCATTTTTTTATATTGAAGAAATGTTTTTTTGTTTTGGTTATATGTACATACAAATCTTTGAAAAATGTGCATATTGCTCACTGTTTTTATCTATTATTAAATGTGTTAATAAAAAATATTTTATTTTTGTTATAAATATTTCGTTGCGTTCCCCTTTCCCCACCCATTTGATTGACATTATAACAAAACATTTGACCAGGTTCCTACTAACTAAGCATTGCTGCAAATGGTTTGTGTCCATGCTGCTGTTGCTAGGTGAATGGCAAAAGTTATTCATATTTTAATGTTAAATGTCATACTCATTGAAAGTTAATAATACTGTAATAAGAAATTATTGCTTATATATATATATATGTATATATATTGATTGATATTTATTGTGTTTATTTCAATAGAATTCAAAGTCTCATTGATTCTCACCACGATATGGCAACAATGGTATAGAACTCGAATTCTGTCGATCTGGCAATGTTCCGTCACATCAGCTGTGTCTTTGTAGCAAAATTTTGCTTCGTTCGCCGTTTGTTCGCTTATTGTATCGTTGTGTGATTTTTTTTTTTGTATTTGAAAACAAACGCGACGAAAAATTAAGAACGGAAACCGACGTCGTGATGTGTAAGAAAAACGTTTGTTTCATAAAAAAGTGAGAAATGAATTAAATGGTAATTGAAATTTTCATAAAATCAGAGCATTTGCATTTATTATTTTATAATGTTAAGCAAAGTTTGTGAACTGCCGACTGCCTGTCTGTCACCTTCCCTCATTCCCACCTTCTGACCGACCCCCTATTGCCGATTACTATGTGTTATGGGCCAAGGGACAAACGAGCACATAAGTAACGATGACAACTACAACGATGACTACAAACTGGCACATTATAAAATATATACAAATACACATACGATCCATTGTGTCGTTTCCTCTTCTTGTTTGACTTTTGTCTCATCTGCCTGATTGCCTGACTTGACTGCTTCTTCCTGCTTTGCTTTATTGGGTGGAGTGGGTTTGGGTGGGGTGAGGCGGTGGTATGGTTATATAGGGCTATGTCTCTATGTTTGGTTTGGTTTGGCATGGTAGAGTGTTATGATATAGATGAGAGATGGTGGCGCCAGCAGTACAAATACTGTATATATTTAAAAACGGCGGACAGGAGTCGTTGTCGTTGTTGTCTCGTGTTGTCTCCATTACGGTCGCAGTCGTTTAGGACATACGACAACAATAACGTTCGTCGGTGACGTTGTCGTTGTCGATTCGATGTTGGTTGGCTTGACTTGACTGTGTTGTGCTGTGCTGTGCGATATGATGTGGTGTGAAAAGCAACCAACAACCAAAATCAAACAGTAAATGTATTGATTTTTTACAATAGTGTGGCGCAGCTGGCTAAATCTGCTGCTGGAGTCAAAATCATACTGAACTGAACTAAAGTGGATTACTCTGGAGTACTCTCTACTCGATTCGACTTATCTCCACTTCACACCACTCATATCCAGTGGCATAAAACTTATCAAGTAAAAAGTGATCAAACAATTATTATTTACAATATTAGTTTCTATTTCTGATTTAAGGCGAACGAGTGAGCAACCGGCCACCACCCAACGGCTACTTTGATTTACTATATATACATAAGTATTATGTATATGTATGTATATATAATTTTTAGTATATTTGTATGTATGTGCTGGTGTTTGTGGAAGATGCAAGGGAAGTTCAACAAGAGCACAAGCATCATCATTATCTTTTTAACTTGGTTTGTTGCATATACATAGTCTTCTTGTGCTTGTTCGTTCTGCTTAAGGATGTTCTATAAGTTTTAGAGGCCAAGTTTACGTGCCTATTTTTGTGTACGTGTATAATACACATATATATATATATATAGATTTTTTATATTTGTGCTTGTATGAGCACCCCCAAAGGCTCTGTTGCACTTCCTTCAGCAACAACCGCTCTAACATCTCTCACCCCTTTTTGTGAATGATGCTTATGGTCTTGTTGTTGATGATGCTACAAAATATAATTTCGTTTTGTTTGTTATTTTGTTATTAGGAGACGACCAACAATCTGATGACGTCGTCTATGATACTGCTGACACGATTGTTGCACTGCAGTTTCACGTTTCACTACATTATCGTAAAATGCTAATCTTTGATGGAATTTTGATGTTGTAAACAATTATTCAAACATTCCAAAAGCTTATGATTCATACTGAGAAACATGATGACAAACTTCTTTGATCAGTAAAAACATGAAGTGATTTCTGTGATGATGACGATATCAACATCGTAGTCACTTGCCGCAATCTCCTTCTCCGCCGTTCTCTAGTAGTGAACGTTCAAAGTAGAAACTGACTGAACACGACAAAAATATACATATTTAAATCTGATCACGCGTTCCGTTTCCAAATTTCATACTAATCAATTTTTTATTTATTTTCAATTTGGGTATGGGTGATACGCCTCTCTCAATTGATTCATCTGTTTGAGTTTCATTCTGATTGAATCTTATTTCACCACTTACAACCAAGAGCTGCGACACGTAGAGCAAAGCCAACAATTGATAATTTTAATGGGGGGGGGGGCTTTGTTTGATGATCATCAATCTTTAGACCTTTCTCCTTGGTAAAAATTACAAATTAAAGAAAAAAAGAAAAGGAAAGAAAAGAAAACAAATAACATTTAATTCTTGTCTTTTAAATTCCAGATTCAATTGATCAATGGCAATGATATAATGATAGAGATGGCCAGAGGAATACTTTTAGAACCAACGCTGGCAAAAGTTTAAGTAGAGCAACTTGTGCTAAGTTAAGTAATAGATTGGAAATGAAGAATCGCATGATTTCGATAAAAAGAAAAGATAATTTTGAAAAATAGAAGATCGAATCAAAACAAATCGAATCGAATCGAATCCAATCCAATCAATTGAATCATTTAATGAACAACATAAATCTATAAAATTTTAAACGATCAAATAATTTGAACAAAAAAATTCAGGAATTGCCAAGTGTCCAAACTGATCTAGTGTTGAAGCAATGAATTCGTTTAATGATAGCAGCAATGAATCAATGGAAACAATGTCAGTGGTTATAAATTCAACACCAACAGCAGCAGCAGCAATGGTGACAACAATGGCAACGACAACGCCAGGAAACAATCATCAACATTATCAGCAATCAATCAGACTACCTGCTGCCGTGGTTGCTATTGGCGGCAATGTTGATGATATTGATGATGACGATGATGGCAATGACGACGAAGACGACAATGATAATGTCAATGTTGGCAATGAATTTAATCATCATATAAATAATGAAGTGGGAGGCATAGTGGGACTTAGTCTGTGCAATATTGGCAATTTGCCAGCTGCAGTGAAACAAAAACAGCAACAAAATCAGCAGCCAATGCAGTCGAAGCAATCGAAATCACCTCCCCAGCAGGAGCATTATGTGTGGGAGATGCGAGCACGCAGTCCAAATGTAACGCCAGCAAGTACTGTTTTGAATTCACCCGATTTAAATACAGATGGCAATATGATGCAGTATAGCCTACATAATCCTCGTCATATGCATCATTCTTCACATCAATATCATCAACAGCAACAGCGTCATACTCATCATCATCATCATCATCATCAGATACGTGTTGGGCATAGTCCAGGTAGTCAATTTGAACAACACGATATTATGCCAGAGGTTAGTAGTTGAAAGTGAATACAATTTGAATTTTTAATTAAAATATAAATATATATTTTACATCAACAGTGTCTTGCCAGTCCCGGCTCACCAACGGACATGGGCAAAGGTGACGGCCAATGTTTACATGATGGTGAAATTGTTGTATTCGATGATATTGATACGAATTGGATGAACAAAACATCATCTGCAAGTGGTCTGAACAATAAAGATGTTGTGCTGCAGACTGCTGCTGTTGGTCGTGATTGTATGATTGAATCACCTCCTCCTCCTCCTCCTCCGCCGTTGCGAGAATTCTACCATCATCAACATAAAAATGTATATCCAAATAGCAGTGAGGATGTGCTTAAGGTTACAAAGATGATTGGACAACTGCCTATTGCAGAATATGAAGGATCACCTCGTCGTTTTGGTAATCAATCGCAATCGCAACAATCACAAGTTGCAACAACAACAATGAATTCAATCAAAATTGGCATTGGTAGCGGTAGTAGCACCCAAACAACAATGAATTTTCCAAAGAGACCTCCAGGTTTTCCATTACGTGTTTCGCCAATTGCATCACAACAGACTCAGCAACAAAGATATTATACTACTACCACCACTGCATCGCAAGTCACAGGAGGTGGTGGTGGTGGTGTGGTAATTAGTAGCACCACAAACGCCAGCACCGGCAGTGTTGGTGCATCTTATATTAATAATAATAGCAATGACAATAATGCAAAGTCTGTTGGCAACTTGATCGATTTAATCGATCATCATGACCACGAACACGAACAAAAAAGTTCCGTCTTAATGCAACGTCAAACATCGATGGTTGCCTCTGGTGCTACGCCTACTGTGGGAACACCAACATTTGACTATTTATATGAATTCTCAGAGACGCGAAAAGTGTTGGAAGAATTTTTTAAAGCAAATCCCGATGATGATGACAAACGATTTACGGAATTTACAGAGAGTGGCGATGATATTGCCAGTTCTGTAGTTAGCCAGGATACTCAACAAGAATATGCTGATGAAGACAAACATATGGAACAGGCATATATTGGTCAGCGTTTAGCTAGAATACCCAAAGATGAATTGTACTTGGTGCATCGTTCACCCAAAAAACAAATGGCGTTGGTGGCGGGGGCGGGGGCGGCAGCAGCGGTGAGTAATAACAATGTAAGCGTTGTTAGTGTTAATGTAAATGCCGCTTATAATGAGCACAATGATATTGAGCTTTATATTGACTCAAATAGTCGGAGTAGTGGTGAATTAGCTGATGCTGAATTAGAATTGAATCTTCGGCGGCATTCAAGGAATTTCACATTATCACCGGAGACAACAGATTACGATTCAAATTGTGGTGATCTTGATAGCCTCTCGAATGACATCAATTGTACAACAGATTATGGCAAATTATATACAAGTATGCCGGTGCTTGAGGATGGGTTATCGAGTGGGCATGCCTCCGATACGGAAAACAATGTGTCAGTTGTTTGTGATAAACAACAACACCAACACCAACAGCAGCAGCAGCAATCGCAACAGCAGAATCAAGAATACAATGGCAATAATGAAAAGCTCCAGCAACAACAACAAACAACAATCACTGAAAATGAATACAATGCGAGTTTTTGTATGCCTGATGTTAATGTTCCAAATGGAGGTGATACAATAAGTGATTTTGTTGGTAAATTGAAGGAGCAAGAATTAAATAATGAATTAAGTGATGAAAGTTGTAGGAATCCTCAACAAATTGAAATGAATCGCTATAGTCCCATATATGCCACAGCTGTTGGTAGTGCAACAGGTTCAGCTGTTCTGAAACAATCACCACCACCATCAGCGGTACCACCTGTATTGCATCATTCAATGCGTAATGCAATTGCAGTACAGCCGGTATCCAACCAACAACAACAACAACGTACTGCCGAATCAATTGAGATACAAGAGGCTATGAAAGAGATTCGTTCAGCTTTGCAACGCGCAAAAACACAACCAGAAAAACTGAAATTTTGTGACGAAGTTTTGCCTGCCGATCCAGATTCGCCAGTATGGGTGCCACGTAAGAATACAACAATTATGCAACAGACAGTTGCAACAACAGTGGTAGCCTCATCATCATCCTCATCATTGACAGGAACAGGAACAGGAACAGGATCAAATAATCATACAACATTAAGTCGTTTACATAGTGGTTGCCCTAATGGTGGCATTGCTGTAGGCGATGAAGAGGAGCCAGATACTGATTTGGAAACAGATCGTTTACTCGGACAACAGAGACTTGATGAACATGATTTTTTCGATGAAAAGGTGAGTGAGCCATCTTATTTAGATTAACATTTGATCTCATTTGCTCTAATATTTTACCATTTAATTTAGAGTGGTTGGCAGAAAGTATCACGTGCTAGTGTTGTGGGTGTCATTGATGCATGTGAACAGACTTCGGATACATCGGTGGCAGCAATGCCATCATCAGATTTCGAAATTCTTAACAACAGCAATAATAGTATTTCCAATTGTGGCCAGATAAACAACAACAACAACAACAACAATACTAATGGCAACAATAATTCAACTATTGGCATCGGAATAAAACCTCAAAATTATTCATCAGCAACAATACGTCAAGGTATTGGTACATCACTGACACCTCACAACTCACCGGATATTTGTGAAATAGTTGCCAATACAGGAGTAGGTTGCGTTTCATTGACCTCGCCAGAGAAACTGCAATATTCGAAAAGTCCTACGGGTTCCCTGAAATCTCTCAAAGACTCCACAAACAGCGATAAGAAAGCGAAAACGCGCAACAAAGAGGGTAAGTGCGAGTGTTGTCTTTTAACTAAACTAATTTTTGTTATCCTCTTCCTACTTCTTTTCAAAAAACAAAAAAAAAAAAAAAAAACAAAAACCAAACTATTTTTGTCTATCAATTTATATTCTGTATGTATATGATAAATGTCATCTGATTGCATTTGTTTCTTTGTTTGTTTGTTTGTTTGATTGATTGATTAATTGTTTGATTTTGAATTATGGACGCTGCTCGTTTTGTGAATCATTGTGATGATGTAAGTGCATGTACTCATAAATGTGAATGATGATGAAAATGAATATTTTGAGTTGTACACTTACTAATATGCATTTTTGTATTTGTTAATTCTTATATTATATGTATTAGGTCTATTGGAACCTCAAGTTTTAATTGAAGGTGTTTTGTTTCGGGCGCGTTACTTGGGCTCCACACAACTTGTATGCGAGGGTCAACCAACGAAATCAACGCGTATGATGCAAGCCGAAGAGGCAGTGTCGCGTATTAAGGTTTGTATTATCTTATCTAAGCCATCTGAACCATTAGATTCAAATTCACTCCACACAAAAATAAGATCACATATACATATTTAGGCATTTTGTATGCTAGCGCAATATATCACAAAAAAAAAAAAAAAAAAAATTTATATCCTTTTGTCCTGTTTTCTATAATGTGTCATGCTTTCTTACAATTCCTTTTCCCTTTTTTATGCTGCGCTTGCTTTTCATGAACGCGCCACATATATAGGCTTTGGTAAGTAGAGTATTTTGTGTTAGAGGCAACTTCATCAAATCCTTTGTCGTTGAACACACAATGACGCACTGAATGCCGTGTGCTTCAACCACTAAATTGAATGTACACTTACATATGTATTTATTTTTACACAATATTTAAGAATCACATACATTGTCACATTTGTGTTCTTTCTATCTGTTTTCTATGTTCGTTTTCATGAAATACAGGCACCAGAAGGTGAAAATCAACCTTCAACCGAGGTCGATTTATTCATATCAACTGAAAAGATTATGGTGCTTAATACAGATCTCAAAGAGATCATGATGGATCATGCACTGCGTACAATTTCTTATATTGCTGATATTGGTGATTTGGTTGTATTAATGGCACGCCGACGTTTTGTGCCCACCGGCACAACAACCATTTCAGCAGCAGACACTTGCGGTTCTGATACAGATGTTAATGGTGGTGGTGGTGGTAGTGGTGGTGGGGGCGGCGGCGTCGGCTGTAATAAGGACAACAACAAAGAGCAAACTGGCAGCGGCGGCAGCACGAAACACAATCGCACACCAAAAATGATTTGTCATGTCTTTGAGAGCGACGAGGCACAATTTATAGCGCAATCCATTGGTCAAGCGTTTCAGGTCGCCTACATGGAGTTTCTCAAAGCCAATGGCATTGAGAACGAGAATCTAGCCAAAGAGATGGATTACCAGGAGGTGCTTAATAGTCAGGAGATATTTGGTGACGAACTAGAAATATTTGCGAAAAAGGAATTGCAAAAAGAAGTTGTTGTACCCAAAGGCAAAGGCGAGATACTTGGTGTGGTTATTGTTGAAAGCGGTTGGGGTTCCATGCTGCCGACGGTGGTTATTGCAAATCTAATGTCCGGCGGTGCAGCAGCACGTTGTGGCCAATTAAATATTGGTGATCAATTGATTGCCATAAATGGTATGAGTTTGGTTGGACTGCCGCTAACGACATGCCAAAGTTATATACGCAATGCGAAAAACCAAACAGCTGTAAAGTTTACTGTGGTGCCATGTCCACCAGTTGTTGAAGTGAAAATCTTGCGTCCAAAAGCACTGTTCCAGCTTGGTTTTAGCGTTCAAAACGGTGTGGTTAGTATATGGTTGTGGCAGTTGTCTCAAAAGCCTCTTAAAAAGCACATTATCATCATTTTAATGATATTAATTATTCATTTGTAGATTTGCAGTTTGCTGCGTGGTGGCATTGCAGAGCGTGGTGGTGTCCGTGTAGGCCATCGAATTATTGAGATAAATAATCAAAGCGTTGTTGCGGTACCACATGATACAATCGTCAAGTTACTATCGTCTTCGGTGGGTGAGGTAAGCAATTCATTCTCACATTGTCAACAACTTCTTTGGCGTTTACATAAAAAGAAGAATTTGCTTCAACAAATAAGCATTCAAATATCAAATTATTGATTTATTGCACAGCACTCACTGTACCTATACGAACCCCGACCACTCTTACGGTTATTATTATTCGTACGGCATGCTTTTATACGCGGGTGCAATGTTTAACATACGCTACTTTCAATGCTAATACAAGATACAAATATGTATAATGTTGTCTTTACAATAGAAAAAAAAAAAAATCTTGTAATTCCAACTAGAAAGCTGAAATATTGCACGAATCTTTCTTTTTACCATACGCACTATGTGTCGGATCGGAACACTAGGAGGGGTACCTCCCACACAAACCCCCCACTCAAATTCATGTTTTTATTAGAAAAACTTTTATTTTTTGTGCTATCATCTTGAAATTTGTACAAAATATGTTTCTGATCCATATTCATCAACAATGTTAATTTCAAGACCCTCGGACCATAAGGAGGGGTACCTCCCCTTAAAAGCCCCTACTCAAATTCATGTTTTTATTAGAAACGCTGAGTTGTTTTTTGCCCTATCGAACTGAAATTTAAAAACTGGAAGTGTTTGACTCATTTACATAAGCGACTAAAATTTCAAGACCCTCGGACAATCAGTAGGCGTACATCCCATACAAACCCCTCACTCAAATTTATGTTTTTATTACAAAAACTGTTTTGTTTTTTGCGCTATCGTCTTGGACACAAACTGTTTCTGGTCCATATTCACCACTCATTTCAATTTCAAGATCCTAGGATTACTGCTTCACATAGCTCCCATATAAAAACCGTTTTGTAGGGGATGTGTGAAGAGTATTACATCTTCGGCATTGTCGAAGATATCCTTCTTTCTGGTTTTAATATTAATTTTGGGTAACATCGCCTTTGGCTTTTACAATGCATTCACAACGTTGTGGCATAGATTTTATTAAATTTAGTTTTGTTCTCATGAAATTGAATCCCAAATCTCTTGCAACTTCATTTTTAATTCTGGAAGGGTTCTTTGATACTCATTTCTTAGATGTCTTCTCATCATTCTTCATATATTTTCAATTGGGCTGAGATCTGGACTATTTTATGGCCAATCTATGACCTCAATTTCCTTATACTGCAGCAAATTTTTCATTCGTTTGGCAGTGTGAGATGCTGCTCTATCCTGCTGAAATGAGTACTCACCACAATCTGCCTACAGTTTTGGTATTGATGGCAGCAAACTTTCTTCTAGTATGTTAATGTATTTGTCAGTATTAACAGTCCCGTCAATAAAATGTAGTTGTCCTACTTCTTTGGCATACATACATCCCCACACCATAGTGCTTACTGGAAACTTAAATATCTTTTTTCACCAATAAAATACAATAAAACAACTTAATATCATAATCGAATGGTAGATTACCATAAGATATATAGATTCCCGCCGTCTATCGTTAAAATATGAATTCTATATATGTATTTTTTTGTTTTTTTTTTGTTTGGAGAATGTTTATATGCTACATACTATATGCTATCCTATATATATATATATATATCTATATAGATAAGCATTGAAAATATCGTAAGTTAAACATTGCACACGCGTATAAAATCATGCCGTACGAATTAATAGTGGTCAGGGCTC
This sequence comes from Amiota albilabris, assembly GCA_037040105.1. Classification (NCBI taxonomy): domain Eukaryota; kingdom Metazoa; phylum Arthropoda; class Insecta; order Diptera; family Drosophilidae; genus Amiota; species Amiota albilabris. The sequence goes on along the minus strand of JBANCV010000515.1, from coordinate 16,980 downwards.
GTATGTATTACTATAATTTGCCTATGTATGTATCCCAATTTTGAATGGCGACTACTTCTTCCAGCTAGTCATTCGACAGTAAAACTTATTTGTCTCAGTTGTTGCCTGGTAATTTCGGGATTAAGTCCCAATTAATTATAGAAAGTCCGAGTTAATTTCAAAGCAGGACAACAAATTAATTATTGATTTTACTTTGTTTAAAAAATTATGGGAAATACATAGATATGTATCTCAAAAACTTGTATTCTTCTTCTTTAAATATTGTTTACATTTTAAATTTTATTTATTGAACTTTAGTAATTTTGCCTATTTAATTTCTACAGATTCTGATGAAAACTATGCCAACATCCATGTTCCGTTTGCTCACGGGTCAAGAGACTCCAATTTACATATAAATATATAAGTGAAATAAATAATGAAAGAAATTGTTGGTAACTAAAAAAATACATTCTAAGCTTACTTATTCTTACTTACACTTCTTTATATGCCTATATATGCTAAATATACATATACATATGTATAACATACATACATACACACACACACACTACACATAAATGAATACAAAAGAGTATTTAACAAATCTCATAACATTATTAAAAGCCTTTTCAAATGCTGTTCACTTTTCAAATTTCATATTTTATCTTAAAATTTTCTAAGAAAAAACAAAAGAAAAAAACGAAAGGAAAAACTTTCGAATCAGTAACTTTGGCATGCCAAAGTTTAGTTACATTTCACACAGATACACACACACACACACACCCACACACAAGTTAGTTAACAATTAAAAACTACTTACATATATGATGAAAATGATGGCATGATGACCATCTCTGGACAGATTTACATTCTTTCATTGGACCTCAAAAACGTATGGTGATATAATTTAAAAAAGAAAAAAAAAAAAAAAAATTAAATTCGAAAACACACAACTGAAATTTTGCTTTGTATCTTAATTTCCCTTCTATGATACATACACTGACAATGAAAAGTGAGTGCATGTTCTACTTATAGTGCCATAAATTGATAAGTAATAGTTCTTTATTCGATTAGCAAGAAAACGTAATACTTAATTTAATGATAATAGATCAAAAACAAAACAACAATATAAAAACATAACGGAAAACTATTCACTCATTTTTACCACACATTTCTCTGGTTAGCCTATTCAATTATTCAGTTTAGTATAGTATCCTAAGCCCTTGTTTCTGATTATGGCTTTCATACGCTTCGGCACGACTTTCCATCAAATTCTCTTTAAATTCACTTGGCTCCAAAGCACATCAATGTAGGTTGGCGCTCTATTGTGTTGTCCCAATCGCATATTCAATATAGACCACAAATTTTCAATTCGATTGAGGTCTGGACTTTGCGCTGGACATTTCATTTTGTTAAATTTTTGGAAAACTGATCATATAAGGGTATACAATAACGGTTAACGTGAAAGCAATTTCTGATTATTCAAAACGTGCAAAACTGAGTGAATAGTTTTCTGTTATTTTTTTGTATTGATTTTTTCTTTTTTTTTTTGGTCTGTTGTCATCAAAGTAATTATTACTTTTTTTTGCTAATCAAATAAAAAACTGTTGCAGAAAGTTTCATAAAATTTGCTGAACATCCACTCACTTTTGCTCATCAGTGTATATTGTACACAGCCTGAGCGGCTGAATAGGTTCAACATTTCTCAAAACTAAATATACCTATAACATTTCAACCAACTTTTCGATTTTAATGAATTAAATTTATTTATAGAAATTAATTGTTAATGAAACAAGAAGTTTGTGGTCTCCAACATTCGTTTTTACATAATTTTTTTTTTTTTTTTTTTCCAAAAAACCTAAGAAAAATCTGATTCATTTTGATTCAAAAGCTTCAAATTGAAAAAAAGTAATTGTAAAGTCATAATTCACAGCTTTAAAAGTATAATAATTTAGTATTTAGTACTCCCACCTTTGTTGGTTATAATTTTGAAAAATTCGATCATTCAAAGACTTGTAATAATTTTGAAGAACTCTATTCGAAATAGTAGCCCAGGCTTTTTTAATAGCTTTAATTAGGGTCTCCATGTTATCAAATTGCCTCCCACCTTCATACACTTTTCGGGACAATAGTCCCCAAACGTTTTCAATGATTTTTATCTCCGGGGAGTGTGGCGGTCATTCTGTCAATTGCATATTTTGGTCGCTTATCCATTGTTTTATCACTCTGGCGGAATGAATGTAAATGGAATTTGTCCAAAAATATTTGAAAATTGTGGAAATGACTTTGTAGAATACTTTTGTATACATTTGCATTAATCTTTGATGAAACAAACTACGATTCACATATGCCATAGCATAATAATGGCCCCCAACACCATTATACCAACGGCGCAAACATGGTGTTGACTTAAAGCGCACTCCTCATTTCGTAGATCATGGTAGTAGTAATTATAGCGATCCGATCCGTTCAGGTAGAAATATTTTTCATAAGAAAATACGACCGTATGCCACTATTTTACCCATGATGTTAAATGATCCCGAGCAAACCGAAGGCGTGCTGCCTTCTGCACATTAATGGAATACAGTAGGCCCAAATCGGTTTCAGGATGGCCTTTGTAGCAGTTTATTCCTAGTCTTGAGTTTGGAGTGGCGTTCAATGAGCCAGTGCATTTGCCAAAGTTTCACATTCAAATGGTACTTTTTTGGCATAATATGAGGTCGCCATATTAGTCTACTATCGAGGGTAAGTCCAAGATATTTAACAACCGCACTAGGTAGACACTTAAAATTTTCACAGAATGTGTATTTCTTTTGCCATATCCATAACAAATAATAAAATTTTTGGAAAATCCATCGGAAAAGTCAAAAAATCATAATAAATCAGCTTGTGTGTTGTACAGAAACAAGTGAATGTAGGAAGAAAAGTGAACGAGAAACGCACAGAACGTCAGAACGACTGGACAGAATATTTTGTATTTGCTTTAAGATGATCTCTCTCACTCTCATTCTTGTCAAATGCTTGGCACTCCGAATAATGCGTTTAACAGTTGCTAAACTCCGCATTAACTCCGCATTCTGCCCTGATCTTAAGAGCAGAACGTTGGGAACTCGAAACTTTTCTGTTAATAAGTTATCTGGCTGAAGATGTAGTCACGTATTGAACCACCTCCTTTCATATTATTGCCATATGTTCATTCATTACGAATGAAATTACCAACTACATTCTGCCCAATCCCGAGTTTTCTTTAGCAATTTTGCGCTGATTTAGACCAGATTTGGAATAACTTTTTATTTGACTTTTTTCGAAGTCATTCAACTGCTTCACGCGACCCATTTTACAAAATAACAGCTGTATTTATTTCGAACAAAAAAAGTAAAAAAAAAAAAAAGAGACTGCGTTTACTCATCATCGTAGATCACAAACTGAAATAATTACCATTGAACCTAGCCAGATGAGCCCCCCCCCCAAAAAAAAAAAAAATCGAAATTTTTTTATTTTTTTTGAAAAAATGCTTCATGTTTGTTTCTTCTTTACATTCTTAAGTTTGAAAAATTTTCTCTAAGTTTGGCTACTAGTAAATTTAGGAACCAAAAAGTCTGTGTTCAGTTTGTTTGTTTGTTAAAAACCGTTACTTTTGATTTTGTTGTTATTTCTTTTTGCTCATTGTCCGACTCCATCTTAACTCCATTCATCCATTAGATAAACTAACTAACTTTGCGAAAGAGCAGCTAAACCACAAAAAATCAGTTGGAATGGTAATTTAAGATGTCCAAGCCGCTTTCGATACGGTATGACATAATGGTTTTTTTTTCATATATAAACTCCACTAAACACACACTAAACGATCCAAAGTTTCCTTTCTGATAGAATCTTTAATGTATCCAGGTATGGTTTTAAATCAGTAAAAAAATCCAATCGATTTGTGCTGGTGTCCATTAGAGATCTGTTCTAGGGCCTGTTTTATATAGTATATACACACACGACATTGCAATGTTTGAAGACTGCAAAATGTCGATTACAGCTAATGACACGGCTTTGTACTGCACAGGGGAAATCCTACAATGCGATACATAATAAGCTTCATAGTTCTTTTATATCCCTATCTAATTACTTTAGACGATGGAAAATAAAATTAAATGCTTAAAATACTAAAGCAATTTACTTCACTACGAAGAGGAGCGGAGCAGACTGTTTGTGCTATATACGTATATGTTGGAGATTACAAACTTTCTTGTCTCATTAACAATTGATTCATTGATTTTTAGAAAAAAAACTGAAAAAAAAATTGAATTCATTATAATGGAAAAGTTGATTGAAATGTTATAGTTATTTTGAGTTTTAAGAAATGTTGTACCTATTCAGTTGAACGGCAGTGTATGTACAACATTATAGGGATTAGGGAAGAGGGCCTTGACATTAGATTAAAGTGATAATAAATCATACAAATTCATACAAAGTGTGAGGTGTATAAGAAATAAGAAAAACAAAACTAAAATACGATAACAATTTATACTCATAATATACATATGTAATAACTTAACTTAACATAATGTACTACAAACTAATATTAGACTATCTCATTAATTAAAATACACTAAATAAATATTATATATATAATTTTAATTGATAAGTGCATAGTGCATATATACAAATTTGAAAGAAAAAAATATTTTAATCTTAAAGCAAACTTCATCGCCACCGCCGCATTAGCCGAAACTGAAATCAAACAAATTCAATGTGAAATAATGCAAAAGAAAAAAAATATTTATCTATTCTACTTACTACAAATAATAATTTCAAAACAAAAGAAGATTCTTTTCTTTTGTTAAGTCCAATAAACAACAACAACAACAACAACAACAAGAACATATACAAATATATAATTGAGCTAAAGGCAAACAACATACACAACCACATACATACAAGTATATATATATTTTTTATAATATATAAGTATATTTATATATATTTAAAAAGAAAAGAATATTAGGAAAATGCATGCAAAGTTTCTTTTTTATTTAGAAAAAAGACTGACACTTTGGTTTTCTTAATTCTTTTATTTTTTCTATTATATTTTTATGTTAATATAGTACATGGCAAAAAAGCAACAAACAAGCAAACAAACAAACAAACAAAAAAACATAGAACAGACAATGCAATATATGAAAAAACCTATTATGAAAAACGTGATCTTGATATTATTGATACTTACATAAGTTTACTTATGATTATAAGAAATCTTTAAATCTCTTCATATGTTTTTTTTTTTCAAATGATTATAATAATGAAGATGGAAATGGAGATGAAAATGAAGATGATCAAACTATTGTTAGGCAGCAGCGTGGTCTTCTGTACATAATCAATTTGATAAATCATTGAGGTGTAAAGAGAAAATCGCATTGCAATAAGTCAATGCTGATTAAAAACAAAACCCTTCATGATGTTTTTATTATTGTCAAGAAGATCTCTTTTATTTGTTACAAGCATTTGATGATTTGATGATAAAATGAACTGGTGATTTCATTATACTCTTCGTGAGATCGAAATCGTTGAATACAAACAAGAAAAACCTCAGAATAGTAAGAAAGTTTAATTGATGTGAGTTCGTTGAATGAAACAAGTTTTAGATTTAAAATTATAAATTGCATTGTTGTGTAACGGTGCCATCATGATGTGAAAGCGTAAACGCGAAAACGATAAAGATAGATAATAAGTACTACATTAGATTGGTAGATAGAAAGGGATAAGAATTATAAGTCGGAAAGGTTAAAAATGTCAAGAAATTTGATTGGATTTAAGTTCAATAAAAATAAACTAAACAGGAAAACAGAATGAATATTAATTGCTCAGAAATAAACTTAGGCAATAACAATGAAAATATTAACAATTACAATAATAATATATAATAACAATAATAATATTCATATGTATTAATAAAATTTTATTTAGAACTTCCCCTTTTTTTTTAATACATAATTTTATAAAGATAAAAAATATTGTATTATGATATTTTGTTTTGTAAAAGAAAAAATTAAAAAAAAAAAAAAACAAAAAAAAAACATTCAAACAAAAATTCTATTAATTTAAATATGTATATGTATAAATTATTAACTACATTTATAATTTGAAATATGCCAAAAATTATATTATTATATTATTTAATCTTTAATAAACACATAATTTTTCTTTAAAAGTTTTTATTTATTATTTTTTACTTTTGATTTAATCACGAAAAAATTTCGAAGAACAATACAAAAGAAAGAAAAGAAATCAAGTGAAAGTCTTAAAAATAAATTTAATACAAAAAATTTTAATATTTTAAAAATATACACATATTTAATCAAAGATAAAGACTTCATCAACAGCAACAACAAGAACAACAACAACAACAACAACAACAACAAGAACCATTTATTATGGTAATAGTTAACACAAAAGCAATATCTTAAATTAAATTAAATTATCAACAAATTGAAGACGCTTTAGTATTATATAGGATACCCTGTATGTACTTATTCAGTATTTAAAGAGATTTTGAATGAAAAACTTTTTTAGATATGGGGAGATCATTTGTGATTTATTCATGCCTTAATTCCTTTCTATTTTATTTGGAGCTACGTGTCAATCATATCAAAAAAGTTCATTGGAACCATCAGAAATGATCAAAACTTCTTGAAAACAATTGAAAACGGGACATACGATTCAGAAACTAAAAATTCTTCATTCCTAAATCAATACAAAACTCATCACATTTGTCGATGGCAAAGGCATGATCCATATAGAGTTCTACTTACCATAGAAGTTCTGAAACGATTGATGCAAAAAATTCGTTTTGATTCCGAAAACCGAGTTTGTTGCACGATACAAATTCTGTGTATTTAATCATCCACGGTATTCATCTGATTTAGCCCTTTGTTTATAAAGGTAAAAGGACGTCTTTTTTTTTTTTTTTAACTTTGAAAGAAATCTACGACGAGTTCTTTCAGACCTATTTCACAAAAAGAGCTGAATAGCGCATTTGACTCTTTATAATCTATGTAAGAATTGCATTAAATCAAGAGGAGAATACGTTGAATAATAGAGTTAAGAAAAAATCAGATATTACGTTTGAATCACGTTTTTTCGGACTCCAGTACTGATACTTAATTGTCACACCTTGTAGACGTATATGAACGTAACAGTAACATGATTACCATATAAGAAATTAATGAGAAATATAATGTGTGGAACTAGTGGGTGTTTACAACAAAAGGAGTTTCTGAAAATTTCGAAAGCAGGAAATCCGTTGCATTTTCATTTTGATTTGACTCTGCACCGTGAATAGTATTATAAGTTTGTCATGAAGTTTGCAATGCAAAGAAGGAGGTATCGTAGAGCCCATTAAGTATACACAAATATTCTTCAATAGCGTGACGAAAGTAGTTGATCTAAAATTGTCCTTCTCTCTGTCTATATGTATGCAAACTGGTCCCTCAGTTCTTGAACTAAAGAGCTGAAATTTGGTACGAAGCTTTATTTTTACCATACGTTGCTTTTTGTGCTATCGAACTGAAATATGGAAACTGAAAGTGTTTGACCTATATACAAAAGCTACTAAAATTTAAAGACCCTCGGACTATCCGGAGCGGTACCTCCCATACCTCCCATCGCTTAGCTCCTATTCTATGGAATGTTTTGATACATCGCGATTTACCAAAGATAGAAGCAAGTTCAGAAATGGAAGGAAAGAAGGATTTCAACCACATCAACTTTTTTGGATACAACTGCCAACAAAATATCAGAAAAAGAGAATTATTTACAAAACTAAAGTTCATTCCTTTGTTGCAAGAAAAGTTTGTTCAGTGCAATCATCGATCATCGATAATCCTTGTGCCATAACTTGTATGATTATCAATCTTGTGACTATCATGGAAAATTATTTCCAAAGAGTCTGACATTGCAAATAGAATCGGGAAATACTGGATATATAAATATGACATACATATGTTTGTATGTATGTAACTGCCCATAAAGGTACAGGGTATACTATATAAATTAATCAATTAAAAAAAAAAAAAACACCAAAAAAAAGAGAAGGAAATCACATAGTTAGAAAACAATCAAAAAATTAATACAAAATTTAATAATTGCATTTACAATAGCTTTAAACGATTATTTGATTTAATTATTGTAATTTAATTAAACAAAAAAGAAAAAAAATTAAAGAAAAGAAAAGAAAAGAAAACGTTAAAAATATTAAAGTTAAATAAAAGAAAATTTAATAAAACAAAAAAGAAAATGCCGTCATTAAAAATTTGCTACTAGGAATAAAAATAATAAAAAATAAAATTATAATCGAAAAAAAAAAAATAAATTTAAAATGAAAAGGAAAAGGAAAACAAAAAATGCTGAATGTAAAAAGAATAAAAAATTATATTGTATTAAAAAAAAAACCAAAAAATTATTAGCGAAAGAAATTAAGAGAGCTTATTTTTTCATGCGAAGAAAGCACACACACACACACACACACAACAGCAACAATAACAAGTCAAGTAGCTTAATATTATGTTAAATTAAAAAATGAAAAAAAAAAAACAAAATAATAATAATTTAAAAATAAATTTTTGTATATAAACAACTACTCAGTATGCATGCCTCAAAAATAAAAACATAAGTTATTTAAGCGTAAGTTCAAGTTTGAAATAACAATAACAATAACAAAGAAAAATTAATGATAACAATAGACGATGGCTTCGAATTCATCAAAAATTTTATTGTATGACTTCAAAGCAAAGTCCACAAATAGAAAATCAGATCAAGGTCAATTAAGAGTTGTCCAAAAAATACTAAATTGAATTTGGCAGTTATTAGTTTGTCCGATCATTACAATGTCAACATTTTTATATATAAAACTTCATTCTATATCAGAAGAAAAAGGCCTGTATAGAAGAAGAAACTCTAAAAACAGGACAGATCAAATCAGATCAACTTGGTTTCTACATGTAAGTTAAGAATTGTTCGTACTGAAACTAAAATATATCTATGTGAGTTGTTTGCTTTTCCGACCAACCGAATAAAAAAACAGAGAGGCAAATGATTCCTTGATGTAGCGTTAGAGGGGCATTTCATTTCGGCAATTTTGGACCGCTATCTTTCTGTTCAAGATGCAAAATTACTTCTTATAATTTTTAATTAATTTTTATATGAATTATTACAATACCTTTGCGTTTGGCCAATTCTGACCACTTCTCTTTGACTGCTTCGTTAAATTCCTTAAGTTGTTAGTAGGTAGAAATCTGAGTTGATTGTGTTATATTAGAAATTTGGACTAGACATAATGATTTTCCTCGAATTTTTTTTGTTGAACAATCCTAAAAAATACTTAAAGCTCTCGTTACTAAGAAACGAGACTCAAAGATCTTAAAACAATCATATATATACGTACAATATACAAAATGGGATTAATGAATTCTAAAGATTTATTTCCAGAGAAGAATAGTTGGATATCAAAGAAACATTTATTGGGCAAAATTTATTTTTGAGATTGAAGATGCGAAGTTCCAGAGTATCAGTAGAACCAACTTGCTTGGTAAGCTCATCAAAATAAAGTTTCTGAAATACAAAATCAAATCTGCCAATTAACTATATTTATACAATGGGCCTTCTATAAAGGTACATACATACATACATATGTATATGTGTAATGCTGGGTAATCAAAATATTCAATAGAAATTTCCTTTCCTACATACAGATACAATAATAACATACGAGTATATATAATAATATGTACAATCGAATACATCATAAACACAATTTTGTATACTATCTAATTAATATTTGAAATGCGTAGATATAAATTATATACATTTTTGAAACACACACACACACTCACACACATACATACACACCACACACAGACACACATAAGCATACACGTACATAAACATTTATGTATAGGAAAAATAAAAAATTTAAAACTAAATAAAAAGTATAAATAAAATATAACAAGCTGAACAAAAGAATGAAAAAATATGATAAACAAGGTTAAAATTAAATTTTGGTTTCGCCAAAGCTTCAATACACTTTATAGTACTTATATATCTTTTTCTTAAATGGGAATATATGATAGCCTAGGCTACGGTTACCGATATCACTCTCATAGTTCTTCTACACATACTGAGTCTGCTTACCACAACAAGGTAGCAATTAATAATATGAATTTTTTATAATCATATCGTCTATCTCAATCATCTTTTGAAAAGTTTTTGAAATTCGGACGATGAATCTCCAGTAGTGGAACACTTGATTTGAGAAAACTCTGTGAGAAATTCCAACATTCCAACAACACAGCGGTTCATAGTTAAACGAAGACCATTTGAGATCGATATCTTGAAAGCTGACAAACTAATTCGCATAGAAACTCAGGACATAGCTAAGTAGATTGACTCTATTTACGAGAGCTACTTGAATTAGGTGTAAAGTTGAATGCAAATTTAATTAAAATATCCATAATCCAGCTAAAATTTGATTTGGTCTTGCAATGGAAATTACTAATATCACAAACAATAGGTAATAATTGTCCTCTATAATCATCGTTTCTAAGTGATAATCCTCAACATACTAAGTGTGATTTTTTATATAAAAAGTCTTCTGACAAACAGACGCCTTATGTGTATGATGATGATTGTCGGGTTCTATGAACATTAAAAAAAAAAACAAAAATATAGATAGATATGTATGAAATTTGAATGAATTTCCCTCTTGGTTTCTGCTCTCTCTTTGAACTCTTATTGAGCTCTTTCTTAATTTTCAGCTGTTTAAATATTTGTTAAACTTGACTTGATGATGATGAGATCACATGGTGTACACTACACTTATAAAAGTCTGCCTATATGACTAATGTTATTATGTACCTGTATGAATTAATGAGTAAAATACTCATAACTCAAAGCCTATACGTAAACACCCAATGCATTTTATTTTATGGAAATAGAGTAGTGTGTTTTATTGTCAAAATTAAATTGTTCAAATAGAAGTCGTCAAAGGTATGTGCCGAGTTTGAAATTTTGGCAGTCGAATATGAATATGAATTTATTAATTATTAACTATTGAGCTGAGGAAGTAGTGAGACAATTAAATATTTCTTACCAAGGTTCCCGAACAAATAAAGAAATTTTCAAATAAACAATAGAGTAGATCTAAAAAAAACATGCGTAAATCTAGTGTTATCCTAAAATTGCTTATCCTAAGCATTGTGGCTTCAACAGTTTGGTGCCGTGCGCATCCTGATCCCAATCCAGAGCCGGGACGAGGACGTAAACGAGCTTTTGGTAAAAAAAATAAGTTCTACTCATTAGTATGAAAATTTGGGCAACTTGTATGTGGTTCTTTCTTTTTCTAATAGGCGTTGGTTTACTTGGTGGTGCTTTAGCTGGTGCGGTCATTAGCAATGCCATGACAAAGCACAATGCCCAAAAACAAGAAGCTACGGCTCCTGCTGAACAAAAACATGTAGCTGTTATAGAAACAGGAGCCCCCTTAGCGAATGGTTGCTATCAGCAAACCATTAAGGAGCCAATGGCAAATAATCCAAAACTGTATGTGGAAACAGTCCATTTGATTTGCCCAACAATAACACAACCACCAGCGCCCGTTCTAATACCAGCCGCAGGACCGGTAGCCCCTCCGCTGCCTGTTCCAGTTCCAGTACCAGTTCCTGCTCCAGCACCACAACCTATTCCAGTGCCCGTTCCAAGTTCTGAAGTAGCATCACCAGCTGCACCTGCGGCTGTGCCTGTTATGCCACAACCGGCTCCATTGTATCCAGTGTTACCAGTTGAAAACAATGCAGCTGCTCAATCGCCACATGCAACTCATATTCATGTTCCAGCAATGCAAGTGGGGCCAGCTGCAAATATAGCTCCAGTAGCTCAACCACAAGCACAAATACAACCGCAACCCCAACCACAGTTGCAACCACAACCACAACCACAACCACAGCAGCAACCACAACAACAGCAGCAACCACAACCACAGCAGCAACTACAACCGCAGCAGCAACCTCAACCACAGCCGCAACCGCATCCGCATCTACATTTACAATTGCAACCCCAGCCACATCCACATCCACATCCACAACAGCAACCTCAACTACATCCACAATTACAACAACAACCAGCACAAGTACCACAATCAGCACCAATTGCTAATGGTGGTGGTGGTGGTGGTGTTGGTGTTGGTGAGAAACCACAAGTTATTTTGCTATCCAAGAAGGCTGTCTACTATGATAAGAAACACAGCTCATCTGCCGCCGCAAGCCACTATAGACACAATTCGCTTTCCACATTGTTGTTGCTAACAATGATCTTCGCTATTTGGTTTCAATGCTGGAAAACGCTCTAAACGAGCTCATACTCTTATTCAGTCCGTTTAAATGCAAATGGGAATTAAATTGTATAATACTTTTTTTTTTTTTTTTTTGTTTGAATAAAATTATTTTTTTTTTTCAATATCCCATCTTGAACAAAATGGATCTTTCTTTTTTAAAGTCAACTCTAAAATACCCGCACTTACATTAACTGATTCACGTTTTTAATTTTTTTTTGAAGTTAATTTAACTTTCAGTTGTTTACCATTCCAATAGTGAATAAATATTTTCTAAGTGTAATTTGGTAATGTGAAAATAAAAAATAGATAATTGTCTTTTTAGAGCATTTTAAATATGTATGTATATGTGGTATTTTGACATTCGAATTCATTGTTCTTAATATATTTATACATATATATTGTATTGCACTTCATTCATATATACAAGATGGTGATCCTTGTTCGATAAAGTCAGGCTGTGTAGTGAATCAGAGTCGGATTTCCCAGACAGTTGAATAGGTGAACAGTATCATATGGAGAGCCAGCAGATCAATAGTTGTTGTGTGAGATCAATAAATTAAGTTAAGGTGATCCAAATGCTATGAAGAAGCTTTATTTAGCTGTAATCAGTTGTTGGTAAATGTTGATCTAACTATATTGTATAATAGCCCGTTCTTGACCTCCATAAACCAAAGCATAGTAATGGTATATTCCAGCTGGAGAGCTTAATAGTAAACATTCCCTTTGGGGACTGAGTCAAACAACTCCAAAGGTATCGCTTGCGGTAAAGGAACATAATTTTAGTTGTAACCATAACAAAGCGGTCCACCAGCTGGATGTTCAAAAAGTAAGACAATCAGTAAACTATTTAAGATACATGATCTATGACAGCGACCACTGCGCCAATCCCAATCTTAATCACCAGTCGTAACATTTCAACTTTTTTAAATCCCAAAAAGTCTAGTTTACAAAAAAAAACATTTTGAAGAAATTCCAAAAGACCTGTAATAGGCCTGCAGCAAAAAGATCTGCCAACGACGAAGAATAGAAACTTGATACTCATCTACTAATTCATTCTACATCTAAAAGCTAAACGAAGAGAACACACACTGGCATCTGACGCTGTTAGTCCATAAAAATCCATGAGAGTTAAAAAAATTCCATAAAAACAATAAGAGAACTCCCAGCTATATTAATGTATGTACCAGCAGAGAAATACTTAACTAAATCAGAAACATTAAGTTGAATGAAACATTCTTAATTTATAAATCTACTAGTAGTTCCGACGTGCGTTGCTAAGACTTCGCTGCACTTAGAGCTGTGCAATTAAAATTAAAAAAAAAAACTTCTTTCAACCCAATTCCGTTTTATACTCTTCACGTGATTGAATACTTATTATAAGTTTGTCATGAAGTTTGTAACACACAGAAGGAAACATCGCAGACCACATAAACTATATATATTTTTGATCATCTCGACGAGTTGATTTAGCCATATCCGTTTGTCCATCTGTACGCGAACTAGTCCCTCAGTTTTTGAGCTAGAGATCTGAATTTTTGTACATAGTTTTCTTTTAACCTAGGACAAACCATTTGTCGGAATGAGCTAAACCGGGCCCCCATGCAAACACCAAGGTCAAATTAATGTTCTTATTAGAAAAACTGGAGGCTGCGTGAAGAGTATTACATCTTGGCCTTAGTCTAAGATATCCCTTTTTCTAGTTATACATTATACACATATGGGGAAATTTCAACAAGAAGCCCAATTATTTTTGTTAAATTATTGGGGCGTAACACCGGAAGAGGAAAATCGTCATACAATATAGTTTTAAAGCCTTTCTTAATGATATCTTTGCCCACAATATTCTAAGCAGTTCATGCTAGAAAAGTAACGTCTTTTAATGCTTTTTAAAAATTCCTCTAAATAATTTGTTGAGCTGGACAAATGAAGAGATAAAATACTTTTATGATAATTCATTTTACAGACATGATATATTATCATATTGTTTAACGTGATCACCTGTCGTTGAGACTAAATATCACGGTGCATTTAAGTACTAGATTGATAACATCAATCAACGTTCCCTTGCATATAAAAAATTATATCCGCAGATACACAATTCGAGATATACTAGTGTGCTTAGCATGACTCCCCTTTGGTGTGGAGTTGAAGTCTATCCTAAACCCCAATGCTGTGTTGGGCTACAGCATTTGGTTCTATACCGAAACTCCACGGCGAGCTAGCAAACTATGTGTTATTATTAATTTTGACTCTTCCACTGGATTGGGTAACTTCGTCATAATTATTTTGATAAGTTTGGAAATTTACAACCAAAAAAATATAAAATACAAATTTAAATATAAATTTTGTATTTGTCATGGAGGATTGCATTTATTTCAAACTATGGCGATCTACTGTATTCTCTTAGATGGGGAGAAATTCGTTTATACACTATATACCAATGAGATAACTATAACTAATATATCACCCTATATGTCCTTTTGAAGAAGTTGCAAATTCAAATGGTTCCTAAAACAATTGGAAGAGAATATTCTGTGGAGGAAATATGTACATAGAACCAGGTCAGAAAATGTCTCCCCAACAACCATCTATTTATTACCCATCTTAAATATTCACCAAACACAGAAGAAGACAACAATGATTTTGTTGTTGTTGTGTAAAATATACAGAAATAAAAATATTAAAAAACATAAAACAATACATACAACAATAATTTCGTTTTGGAAATGCAAAGCACAATAATTGCCTCAATGAAAGTAAAAGCACAACTGGAACAGGAATAAAAACCAAAAACACACAAGCAAAAATATTGTATGGCGAACTAAGCGGAAAACTGCTTGCTAATTATCAAGAATTGGAAATAACAACAAAAGTACCAGTAGCAACAAAAAGCTCGAAAAGCTAAATACACTAGCTAGCTGATCCCGAGCTTTGGACTTTAAAGCTTTGATTTGCATCAATTAGTTTTTAATTTAGATATAAGCCTAAAACTATACCCTAAATTACGTATACGTACAGTGGTGTTGAAAACATTTGCAACAAAAATTGAGTTTCTATTAATAGTCAATGTTTTAATACAAAATACCACACCATTTCAATTTTGTTGTTATTTTCATTTAGGGTATTGATTCTGTATTATATTAAAAAAAAAAAAAAAAAAAAAAAACTAAACATCCATTCTTAAACTTAACTTAGGGCAAGAATAAAAACAAATTAACTAAACCAAAGAGAAAATTCAAGTGTGCAAGACATTTGCTACTTTTAAAAAAAGAAAGAAAAAATTTTTAATTACAAATTATAATTGTTTAAGTAGCCTTTTTTTTTTTTTTGGATAACTGCAGCACTTCTTCTAGGCATTGAAGATTTCAACTTTTCAATATAATTACTCCACTACTTTTCCAAGTCCACGAAAAGCTCATTAGCAGTTCAGAATATTTTATTGTCTATTTTGGGTTTTACCATCGTCCACATATTTTCAATCGGGTTGACAATGGGAGACTGTGTCGCCATGGCGAAACATCAGTTTATTTTCCTTCCAACCATGATTGAAAACCAAGTAAGCTGTCAGGCTCTTCTATCTACATAGAGTGCCATCTCAATAATGTTCGGCAATAAAACAAAAAGGTGAAGCTGCAGCTCAAATCTGCGTTATTGGCTACAAGTAAAAAACATCGTATTATGGTGAGAGATGACAATCTAAAAATAGTGCATAAATGGTTTATGTGAAAAACAATTGATGCAATACCTGCAGGAAGGTGGAAATGCTCTATATGGGAACTAAATGGTTAAATTTATTTCCTAAGATTATAAATACAAAAATTAGTCTAATCTCTTACAATATTCATGGCCTGCAAAGTAAATTTTTTTTGTATATCCCGGCTTTTTTCAATATTTGCAGCAAAATGATCCATTCGCATTAATTGACACACATATCAGTACAGGCAAATAAATACTTTAAAGGGTTTGATGAAATACCAATTGGAAACCAGCAACAACAAGAAATAGCCAGCACGGAAGAGCAAGCGGTGTTACTCAAAGACTTCTTCAAAGAAACAACAGAAAGAATTTTAATTATTATGGGCGATTCGAAAGCTACAAAAAATAAAAAAAGGGATCAACAGAGACTAAATTTTAATGCATGTTTCGAAAACTGGAGTTCAGAAAGACATAATAACAAATGTAAATGGAAAGGTACTCACTGAGTTCTGTACACACTGTGGATTACTGATACTGAATGGAAGGAGGAAAGTGGTGGTTTTACTTTTGTGAATGCGATCGGAAGTTCTGTAAATGACACACACACTATGCACAATATCAGTGGCGAGCTTTCATATGGTCACAAATCATATGAATTTTGGAAAAATGTGACCAGCGAGTTCGTAGAAGAGTTAACCAGAGTTTGCAACGTTATACTTGAAACAGGAAAAGTTGATAAAACATTTTTAAACACAATATTGTTCCCGATATTTAAAAAAGGAGACCTTAATATGGTAAACAACTATAGAGGAATAGCGATTATGAATGCCATCGCAAAGGTGTTTTTGTTTTTTTTTGTTTTTTTTTTTTTGTTATGCGAACAAGGAGGTAAAAATCTTCGAAAGATACTCATGACCCGTGTCATAAGTTATGTC
>JBANCV010000513.1:7651-17683 GCA_037040105.1 Amiota albilabris | reverse complement strand
GTTCATCTCCCAAGAGCAGGGCAGTCACAAAGAAGGTAAGAATACTCTCCTGTTCAACCCCATTCTCACAGCTTCGACAGAAGTCAACGTGCATCCCTTGAGCCATCAGGCCAATTGTACAGTGCCCCGATAGAACTCTTACCAACGTCCAAATCCTTTCCTTGTTGAAGTGTAGGAGCTCGGACGTTCTTTTCGGCTGGTAGCAAGGGCAAAGTGTCCTAGCGACTGTACAATCAGGCTCATTTCCCCCAATTTTTGGTTGCTAGCTTTTTGGCTTTCGCTTCCAGTCACGAATAAAAGTCTCGCAGACGTCTATAGATATCTGCAACCACCAACGCAACAGACTACGCCGATCCCCTTCTGGCAGTATCGTCAGCTGTCTCGTTACCAATAAGGCCAACATGGCCAAGCCCACCGATTAGCGTAATTGAGTGCTGCCGAGCTTGGTTAAGAGCCACCACCATACAATTGGTAATTTTTCTGTTGACGCTATTTGCAGAGAGAGCTTTTATAGCAGCCTGACTATCAACCTAGATATATCTGCTTTTAGGAGTCTCCCCCGTAGTATTAATCATCTTTGCACAGACCACATAAATCACTGCATGAAAAACATTGCACCAATTTTATTGACGGTACGATAGTTGGGCCCTCAACCTCCTCCATCTTGGACCCATCGGTACACATTGAAAGCTCGTATTGCCTTATGACATTACCCTGCTTCCAACACTCCCTCTAAGGAATACCTAAAATTGTCATTCCATTTCAGTACCGACACACAGTAATCAATGTCTCCTCCCACAGCTTGTGACGCTGTAGGCTGTTACTATAGCCTACTGCACATGTCTTAAGAAAATTCAGTTCTCGGCATCTGACTGCGTTTTTTACCGCAGCATACGTGATAAAGGTTCCTACCGGTGCCAGATTGAGAAAGATATCCAGCGCTGCCTGGGGGGTAGAACATAATGCTGCAAGTTATGCCCAGACAGGCTGTTCTTTGCACTTTATAGATGTTGCATATGTGTGACTTCGTGTTAACGTCCTCCCACCAAGCCAGAGCTCCATAGGTTAGGATAGGTCTAACAATCATCGTATTAAGCCAATGGATAACGCTAATAATAAATTAAGTTAATTTTAATTAAATATGCTTTCCTAGTGTCTAGGTGAATCATTGAATCGATTTTGAGTAGAAGACTTATGTACAATAGGTGACCCCAATGTGATCCGCTTAGATTAATAGGACTCACGCGCATTTTACAAAAAAATTAACAAAGACATTGCTAATGTTAATATACTACAAGGGGACAACAAAGACTCTGTTAGTACATGTATCAAAGCAGCAGCTAATGCAGAGCCAGAGCAAAAAAATGGCATACGATGCCGTTGACAGCGGTAATCGAAACATAGTACAAGCACTGGAGGAATGTAGGGTGCCTGAATTTCAGAAGGAGCTCGCCGAAACATGGCTCCTGGAAATGAAAAAAATATTTCAAGCTATGACATTTTACCAAATATGAAACAAATTGTGGATTGGTTATAACCGCGATTGATACGCACACACAATCAGAGATCGACGATAGCATCGTAAATTTACCTGAAGGTAATAAATATAAGATGCTGAAGAAAAACGTTATTGGAATTCTTGGTAAGTCTACACAAAGGAAACTCAATGTATTGCTTAGTATTGGGTAGCATGAAACCATCGCAACTACTATGGAAAATGCAATTGTTAACAAAAAAGAAGGCCACCGATGGACTTATTCAATCATTGTTCTTGAAACAGCTCTCATCCACGATAATCTGCATTCTTCAAGTCTCTCACCTCGCCGAATTAGGGAAACTAGCTGGCACTATGCAGCACAACCTATCGGTCTGTCCAGTCACATGTCTACTTTGATATGTACCTACACTCGACAGGTTGGATTTAGTAGTACTGATTGCGATCGGCTAGGAAGTGGTTTAAAAACGGCACTCTGGCGCTAATTGTGGCTCGTAGTGTACTATACGAGTCAACCACGGAAACCAACCAACCAAGTAAGTTGCCATATACATAAACGAACAATGAGAGTAACAATATCTCGCAAGAACTCCGTCTACACATCTAGAATAGGATAAACCAACTTAGATTCCTCATTGACTCTGGATTGGTGGTTTGCATCCTACCTCCTACTATGAGTCTTTTCGCAGCCAATGGCAGCACAAAAAATTACGGCATCAAAATTTTGGAACTCACCTTGGATTTGAGTCGAAAGTTTATATCGCAGATGTCAAGGGTGCCATAATACAATAGATTCAGACTTTTGAAGCATTATGGATTACTTATTGATTGAAAGCAACACTGCCTAAGCGACTCATCCACATTATTAACGACGGTGCAACTCCGCAATCAGCAACATTTCTACAGTTAACAGTGGGTGGCAGTCTGTAGAACTTCTATAAGAGTTCATAGACATCAAGAAGCTGCCAATGCACCCGCACCCGCGATCGCGAAAGAGTGTGCTGTGTCTCACTACATTGTGACAACTGGACCACTTGCAGAGGAACGTTGAAGACGCTGATTTAGCTGGTGAAAAATTAACAACAGCACATGCTGAAAGAGAATTTCTGCTGGAACAGTGTATCGTGCATCCGTCCAGTAGTCCATGGTCTAAACCTATATACATGTTTTAAAAAAAGGACAGGAGGTTGGTGGATGTGTGGAGACTTTCGGATATTAAACACAATGAAGATACCAGATTAGTATAGAATTCCTCCTTAAAATGTTAAATAAGCTTTTAGGTGTTTATAAAACAAGAACTTCTAATAGTATCGAAAAGCCAATGTAAAGCCAACAATATTATTGGGGTTGAGATTTTGAGCAATAGTCAAATATTAATTAACTTGTTGAACTGCTCGATTTAATTATTTATTAAAATCATTATATATTTTTTACATAAGACTAATAGGCCATTTACACCTTACGTGAATCGATCAATGTCACTTAAGAACTTCGGTTATTGATTTTCCGGCCAGGTCTTTTATCTTCTGGAGCAATTGCGACGGCCTGTCGTCACCAAATACGATCTCATTGATTGGACGCTGTAATTTACTCTGCTCCGAATCGGAAAATTCCGTGTGGATGCGGCCATTAAACACTTCGTTCCCAGCGGTAGCTAGTGGATCACGCAGCAAATCTGTTACCATTTACAAGTATTTTGCATCGAATTGAACAATTGCGTGGTCATACCTTGTTTGATCAGACAATATACCGGAAATACGAAACACCGCACTGTAAGAAAAAAAATATGTATAACATTAATGAAAACACATATTAATTCTAACACGTACGATCTAAAAGTTATGATAAATTAAATCAATGAAGTCAGCGAAAAAATGTTACTTAAATTCATAACGTAATTTTTACATAAGACTAATTTTATGTAGACCTGAATCTACTCAATATTGTATTGACTTTTGAAGCAGACAACAACCACAAAGAAAAATGTCAGTTATTGCTGTAAAATGTGAATCGATTCTGGTCGATTCTAGGCTAAATTTTAAAAAACATATATCCAGCATTGTTAATAAGGCGAAGGGTGTTTTTGGTTTTATTAAACGTTGGTCTATTTAGTTCAATATGCGTCCTCTACTACTCTTGCATTTGGTTGCCCCAGTATAAAAAGTCTTAAGATGGAATTGAGTCTGTTCAGAAGCAATTCCTAAACTGGAATCCTAATTTTATGTTGCCACCAAATTTTGATAGACTCCTCCTTATCAGTCTGCCATCTGTGATGCTTCATAGAATTGTTGTAGAGTTTAATTTTCTTCATAAATTAATAGATGGGATTATTGATCGTGCTGTTTCTAAATCAACTTTCTTTTTGCACCCCCATCCGTTCTACCAGAAACTTTGTTCCTTTAGCATTGTCTAGATATAGAACTAATTATGCATTACATGATCCTTTTCGAGGTTTATACATGTTTTATAATAAGTATTGTTACGTCCTCTCGCCGAAAGTTTCACCATCTGCGCTTACCATCATCATCCTTCGCTGCCTACGGGAATCGGGACACACTGGTTGATCTGGACATCGCTTACTGGTTCACCTATAGCGGCTGCCTTTCTTGCTCATCAGCCTTATTTAATGTCTCTAACCACATTTGGTTATTTTATACTTTGTATTCCTTATTTTTGTAATCATTTGCTTACTTTTATTTTTAATTTGTTTTGTATTTTTATTGTAAGTTGACAGTTATTTGTTATTGTACAATACAATAATTAAATAAATAATTAAATTTAATTAAATAATAATTTTAGAATTGCCTCGTGTCAGGGCTGGCTTCCGCTGTTTTTTCTTTCAAACCAAATTAAAAACACCTGAGTGTTTGAAATTGTATAATTTTTATTGATATTTTAGTAAATACCCGGCAGAAATGAAAAAGGGAGTTGCAAGACCTATTTGCATACGCTTCAAATGGTTGCAAATCACGTATTTTTCCACAATTTTATGTTTGAATCTGAATCGGAGGTGTAAACCCAACGTCGTGCACTACAATAGTGTATTCACACCAAACTGAATCAACTAGATTCACTTTATCGTGCACATCGACGATTTTGAATCATAAACAGTTGTTTTTTTGTTTTGTTTATAGATTCAAATGAAATGTTGCGCGGACGTTGACTAAATTTAAACGTAAAATTTATGAAAACGAAATGACTTACAAATATTTGCAGGGTATGCAAATAATTCTTACAGCTTCCTTTTCAGCCCTCATACATATATCAGTAAAATATTAACAAAAATTTTACAATGGGAAATTTGGCTATTTTTGTTTGTTTATTATTTTGGCCCATCATCAGCTGTTTTTTGTAGGCGCGCTACAAAAAAAAAAGAGGTAGACAGTCGAAAATGGCATGAAAAATTCAGAAATTGCCCAACACTGACGCAAGTGACCATTACTAATTTTAGGATCGAAGCGCATCAATTCTTGACGCGACTATTGATTCGAATCACATTCTACAATAACAACCAATTTTTTTTTGTACCATAAGCTGCATTTGTCGGGATCAGCTGAATCGGTACCCATTCAAACCCAAACTCAAATTCATGTTCTTATTAGAATTTTTTTTATGTTTTTCTAAGTTTCTCTATTCAGGAATCGCTTATATCCCGTACAAATAAAGCGGGCACAATGTTGAAACGCGGTATGTATCAATATTGTAATATTTCTGTGTACTTAATCGATGCTGTCTAGGATAAAACGAGTATTACAGCTTCCACAGAACACTTTTTATCTAACAATAACATCTTAAAAGGACACATTTGGTCGATCTCTCCAAAAATATGTGGTTATGAAGAGTGGTTATTTTAGCATTGAACTTTTGGGGGTGCGGGCAGCTATGGTTAACAACCTAGCTATGCTCTCTACTCGTATGGTCACAGATAAAAAAAGATAGTCAGAATGGGTGGATCAATGAGCAACATCCAGTTCAGTTATCCTGTACAGGGTACCGATTCCCAAAGACAGCTAAGGAGGGTGATATTTAACGCAGAAGAATAGCCAATTTTTGGACAGAGACAAATGTTTGGTAGAACATAATGTTGGCCTGGATGGGCGTATACTACATTGTTGATGGTAGACGGTGATATCTCAGGAGAGAGGATGCTGTAGAGTTTATTATAGTTATAATTTCGCTTGAATATAAGATACATCTTCATCACAGATTGTGTTTGCAAACAACGTAGAAATAAAGACATGTCCACTGGGAACAATAATTGGAGGAACAGGAGGGGAATTAGAAGCAATAGATGAATTGGCTTTACACAGATTACGAATTTAAGCAGATATGGTGAACACGGCAGAACAAGTTGTTGTTGAAGTGAAGTATATAGTTAACTTTTTTTCACTATATATAGATGCTGTATTAGTTGAACTGAATGCCGATTCAAAGCATTCAACGAATATTATGAACAATTTGGTTTTATTTATGACATCAATTATTTGAAATCTATACCTAAGGATGACCTTCTCAAACATTGTAATAATTTAGGTACAATACTACGAGAAGGTGAAGACATCGACATAGAACCATAAGAACTAAATGAAGAACTCCAGCGTTTAATATGAAATTCTTAAAATTCTGTCAACGATGCAAAACAATTTATTCAGTACATATTAGCAAATAATTTGGGGGAAGTTTATCCAAATGTTTACATCGCTATCATAATGCTCACAATTCCAGTCAGTATGGCTTCTGCAGAGAGAAGTTTTTCTTAATTCAAATTGATTAAGACCGACTTGAACAACACAATGGGCCAAGAGAAAGACTATCTACGTTATCAGTTCTGTCAATTGCAGCGGATATAACATGTAATGTTAACTATGACATCATCTAAAAAAAATTCAGTGAGACGAAAAGTTGAAAAATGCGTATATTTTTATTTGTGATGTTTACATGTGCAATATTTGTCAACAATAATAATAATAATCTCTATATATAAAAATGAACGATAAAAATAGTGTGACGGCGCTAAACTCTGAAATCGTTTGACCGATCACCATTAAATTTGGCTCGTAAAGTAAAACTCAAAACATACAATCTCAATCTATTTATCGTTTTCTTTTTGACTGGGAACTGATCCTTTCATACTTGGTTATGACAAATAAATTTTTCCTTAAACTCAACGTACTTGCCAGTGTTGTAAGGCAGTCCTTTTACAATAGATTGTATTATATAAAATGATTTCTATTTTGTTTTTAACGGCTAACTGGCATGCTGCTCACAATGCATATTCAAGGCTAACTGCTATACTGCGCACAATGCTTTGCTTTTTGAAGTGACCTCACCTGCCTCCCTCGATAATCCCTTGGTGACGCTTTACGTATTTTGATTACCATTATATTTCTAAAATATAAATGATCAAGAACCAACACTCATTAGTCAAATTAGCCAAACTTTGGTATTTTAAATTCATCTATTTTGTAAGAAAAAAGTAATGGACATCTTTCCACAATTGGATAATTATTTTTCTCTCTGAAACACCAATTTCTATTCCTTTGGTTTTCATATTTAAATGTTACTAATACTGTAAAATAAAATGCGCCACGAAGCTTTAAACGATTAATTATAATGACAAAGAATGGAAAATGAGCAAAAAGAAATATTGTTGTAACAACATTTTTTTTTTTGTTTTTCAAACAAATAAACAGAACGTAGACTTTTTTGTTTCTAAATTTACTAGTTGCCACACTGAAATCCCGTTATTTCAAAAATAAAGAGTAACATATTTTTTTTTTTGCTTTATAAACTTAAGAATCTAAATAAGAAATACATGCTTAAGATGTCTGCTTGAAAACACGTGTAAAAATTTCACACTCCCTTGACATTCAAGTTTACCACAACACACGGCACGTTTGGGGAATCATACCAAATCATAATCAGTGTGTTTTTTGGGTTAGGATTCGCAAAACAGTTTGAATGTATCAAAATTACCACAACATTCTTACCGTCTTCTTGGATATTAAGCAAGCCTTTAACAGGACATGAATAGCTGTCCCGCTTTATAGGACCATGGATGTCCTCCCTTTTATGTAAGATACAAGTCAGGTCTGGTGTAACTTCATGCAATGTTCTGGCATCGGTGATTTATATACCTTTTGACGCAGACATGTCGACTTTCAATGATCTTGTTATCTTGTTGGCATCAGCTGGATATAAAATCCACAACTGAATGTAACATACAAGTTTTTACATGTAGTGCAAAATCATGTAGGCATTCAATTCTGAAATTTGACCTGTCGACTGTTGACTGTAGTCACTTTAATTATGCTATAAATGTTGTAGACTTTTCTGTATACAACAGTTTTTCCGGGGGGCAATCAACAGTTTTTAAATCATTTAAAATAATTTAATTTCTTTTCTTACTTTTGGTTGCAAAGATATCTTTGACTAATTATAAAATTTGTCAAATGACTATTACAATAATATACTCTTTTTTGAAGAAAAAATCTTACCAAAATTTTACTTTCAAAATCAACATAGGAAAAGTTTTGAAACATGTTTTGTTTATTTTTTTTCAACAACAAATTTTTCGAAATGTAATATAATCTTTTTTTTTTGATTTCATCAAAATATCTCTTGCTAATAATACTGCACAATTTATTCATTTTGCATCAATTCAATCTCTAAATTTTCCTTTAAACTTTCAAAGGTACTCGTACATACTACTTCGGCTAAACTATTCAATTTGCTCTTATCAAAAAAAAAAAAAAACTAATTTTATCATTATAACGAACAAAACTTTTCTTTATTAAGCATAAATTTCTTACATAATCCTCTGGTTGGCCTGCTCTATTTTTTATTCTGTCAAAATCTACAATCGAGCCATCGAGCTTTTATTCGCTTAACCGTTCTTCCAATAGCCACTACAGCAATCTCGTTGGCATAACCAATCAAGTTAGAGCCTGTGGAATGCTCATCCTGATAATGCCGCCGTACATTTTATTCCACAGAGTAGAACCTAGCGACGAACTTTGTAGCATGTATTGAAGTGTGAAGTGGAGTCCACGAGCAGTAACAGTGTGCGGCTGACGAAGTTTAAGTATGTCAGAAAACGTACTAATTGAGTGATAGTACTGTTCGAGCGTTGGTAACGATGAAGCTAAAACGGAAATTGCTACAAGTTAGCAGTTAATCGAAGATATGATCCTGGCAACCATAATTTTCTGAAGTATTACAATTAGAAAATTTCGTTGGCAGAGTCCGTCGACATTAAGAAAGACGAATTGGTTGAATACATTATTTACGGAATTAGAACCAGCTGTCCCTTCAGCGGAGACAGTAAGTGGGAAGGGGTGATTCGAAATAATACTTACTCAGTATATCCACTCCCGAATCAAAATCAGTTGAAAGTTTCTTTACATCACTATTCAATGAGTGTTTATCAAGTACAGAGGTACTCTAACTGCCTCTTGGAGGATAGGAAAGACTACGTCAAGTTGTCACAGACAGATTTTGATGTACTGACAACTCTATCTCTCTGCCAGTCAATCCTGCCTTTTCAAATGACAAAAATTATCACACAGCCAACAACACACGGCACATTGTGAATTAACATCAAATAAATTCTAATTCTTATACGAAACGTGGCAACAAATCATTTTAAAGTAAGAAATGGAAGTAATTGGGTATTAAAAAAATAAAGTAAATATTTCAATAAAGCTATAATTGAAATTGAAAAAAAAGAGAACATCAAAATGAGTTAAATTTTCAACTGGGGTAACATATCAAAAAGTATGTTGAAATTCCTATATAAGTACAAAGAAAAATAACAGAACTCACTTTGACTCAAAAACAACAAAATAATACAAATGAAACTTAAAAAATAAAACTAAAAACAACGGATGCAATGTTTTTTCAATTAAAATTGATATTCATTTGCTTTTGTATAAAACTACAAAAAAATACTAGCACATTCACTTTATGCCCAACTAAAAAGCCTAAAACATTACCAAAAAAAAAAAAAAAAACAATGCAGAATTAAAGAACTTAAAAATTCACTTGAAAATTATAAAGGAATTCATAATAAAATGAAAAGAGTATATTAAGCTCACAAAAGATCTCACTTTTTATGCTCATATGGCGTTGGTCGTTGAGAAAAGTATAAAAGCTATTCTCCTATCTATCCTAATGTGCACGACACATTTACGGTTCGAATTTCGACCGATCCATCAAGTACATGGGAGTGCTGATTGGCACTCGAGTGCTCTTCAAGGAGCACCTAGTCACTACAAATGCCAAAAGGGACAGCTCCGAGGTATAGTACGACATAGGGCAGTATGTTTTAGCGTAGTAAACCGGTGGCTTTCGATGCTTTCTTTCCGATTAAAAACTACATCAGATAGGCGTCCTCTACATCTTCTATTTGTACTAATCTATTCAACACCTCACAAACAACAGTCTCATTCACCTGTGGAAACGCTGTAAAACTAACTGCCTTCGTTCCCCTGCGGAATTAGATTTACTAACCGGAAATTTGGAATACTAAAAAGAAA
>JBANCV010000512.1:0-35046 GCA_037040105.1 Amiota albilabris | reverse complement strand
TTTAACGAATTTGACATATAGAGACATATAGAGATCGATAGATATATATAGATATATATATATATATATATATATATATATATATATAAATATATATATATGCATACTATCAACAATGCTGCCAAGAAGTCGTTCCAATATATGTAGGTCCTAGTACAAAAGATGAAAACAAAAAAAGAAATTGGGATGTCTAATAGAAGAGAGAGAAATTCTATTCTTTGTGATGAAATAAAGATTCGTCTGTGGAATGTGCAGTTTATCTTAGTCTTGACCAGGATAGATATAACTCACAGAGAGCCAAGAGGAACTGTGCGAAAACAGGTCCATAAGGACTTTTAAATTTGTGGTCAAATAAAGTGAATGCTTGCATATGAATTACGATTCTTTTGATTGAACACAAGAATTATCCAGTCGTTTCAATATGTACAATGTCTGTTGTCTGTGAATATTACTTTGCATTAGAAGGATGAATATAAAGGCCTGTGTCGCATACAATGTAAATTGAAATTAGTGGAAATTCTTCCTTTACCCCAACCACTACACTCTCTTCAACAAATATTAACATGTGCGATATCGGGGTGGTTGCTAGTAAATACATACTATATAGATATCGACAACTATACTATATGTTATATACGTGAAGGCCGTTCACTAACTGTAACCTGTCAACCGTTCCGTGGCCTTCAGATGGACTCCCGCAGAAGCCTTTCTATAAAGGTGATCGATGAAAATGTGAAGAGAATCAATAATTGAAATTGATAAACGAAGCATTACAAGTAGATGTACGTCACACAAATAATTATATGTGCATAATATTTTTTCAAAAAAATCACTTCTTGACAACTCTCTCAATTTTTAATTTAAGTGTCTTTTCACATTTCATCGAAACTTGTTACTATTTGTTTTTGTTACGAAACATTGCTTCACGCACTACAAAAAACTGCATATCCAAATTTTTGATAACAGCTTATTTACTTTTGTAATTTTTAAAAAATTTTAATTCCTCAATTATTCGTAACAAACTGCCGGTTCCTCAAAAAAAACTTTGTTAAGTCGCAAAAATTCCATACATTTTGATCCCCTCTCGGCAAAGTAATATTCCCAATAGGGGCCAATTATTAACAGAAAAAAGCTTTGTTTTTTGTTAAAGCAATGAACATAAATAACATTAAAGCAAGCTCTGGTGCTTGACTTAATCGTTTCAAGAGATCACAATATCAATTTAAGAAAGTTGAAAGTTCTCCAATTTGAGAATCTCTTGGATATGATTTTTTTCACCAGGACACTTTCAGAAATATTCGATACTTCGATACGCGTACCTAAATTCATAAGATCAAGTCTTACGTTTCCAATCCAGTTGAGCCATGTAAGAAGAACTAAAAGATCCACGTACAGTGGATTCTCAAATTCCAGGTGGATACAAGGGAATGGGGATACTTAACCTGCCAAAGAGTTCATCTTCCATGCAGAATAAAGTCTCATAAAAATCTCATGATAAAGTAAGACCATATACGCATAGTTTAAAAGATTTTGTGGAATTAATCCGAATCCCAAACTTAACAAGATTCAAAGAATGTGTACTGATATAAAAAACAATGGATTTTGAATCAAAACCAACAAAAAAAAATTAAATTTTGTTAATGTTGAAAATTGAGTAAATGCAAGTTCGCCGTGCTTTTAATTCTTCACTATTCATCCCATGTAATTTTGGGAATCTTTAATTTGTGAACTGTTATTTTTTTTGATAATTTTCTAATCAACTTTTACTCAATTTTGTAAGCCCACTGTATATGTAGTAAAGTTAAAAATTAAATACAAATCAGCTGAAATATAAAACCAGAAAGAAGGGTATTTTCGACTATGCTGAAGATGTAATAGTCTTCACGCAATCCCCTAGAAAAATTTTTGTTTTGTATGCAAACTATGCGATCCAGTAATCTAAGAATCCAATTCCAAGACGATAGAAAAAAAACAAAAAAGATATGTTCTTCTGTGCATTAGAAACTTCATGACAAACTTATAATACTATTCACTATGTGAAGAGTTTAAAAACCCTCTTTGTAATTTGTATGCTTCTTTTTTAAGCTCATTCAATCGAAGTCTCGATAAATCGAAAACCCCTTCAACTCGTACAAAATGCTGTTTGCTTGCAATTTCGAATTATAGGCGCGATATGTATGCTATTTACATACATATATACATATATATATATATGTATATGTAAAATGTTATATAATGTAAATGCCTGTGTTTTATGTGTATGTATGTATGTGTGTGCGTGTGTGTGTGTGTGTAGTACTAGTAGTAGAAGTTATGTCTATGTAAAGTATTGATTTTAGATAAAAAAAAAAATAAATAAATAAATAAAAATAGTCTTAAAAACTGTGGAAGAAGAAAATGGGAATGAGAACGAAAAAACAAACGAACGAAATTATGAAGAAGCAGGAATGAAGAATGAATAGAAAAGAAATAGAGAAAAACAAAAGAAAATTATGATAAAAAATATTAATATAAATAAAAAGAAAAACAACAAAAAATTTAAAATAAATAAATTATAATGGTGTAATACGAAGCAAAAAAGAAAAAGAAAAAAAAGGAAGAAAAAACAAATTAAATTATGAATTATTTTTTAATGAATTTATATATATACATACATCATATACATATTTATATATATACATAAATGTATTTTTTTATATATACAGATTTTTTGTATTATGTATTATTAGTAACGATGATCATACTGATGATGATGATGATGATGATGATGCTGCTGATGATGATGAAGATAATGATGATGATGAAAATTGCTTAAGAAATGAAATAAAATAATGATGATTATTTTTATTGGCTTTGTTATGTTAAGTGATAAAGATGATGATCAAAATGAATTTGATGATGATCATGATGATGATGAAATAATGAGTAAATCATTAATGATAATGATTCAGATGATGATAATGAAAATATATATATATGTGTATGTATGTATGCTCGTAAAATTATTGTGTGTGTTGTTCACTTTACTGTTTTTTATTATTTTATTTTATAACTTTTTCATTTTCCATTTTTAGTCGTTCGTCGTCGTTGTCGTAAATTTGTCGTCATGTGTTTTGTAGTTAAGTGTACATTTTATTAAAATATAATATAATAAAATAAAATAGTAAAATAAATAAATGCAAAAATATGTAAATTTGTTATTATTATTGTTTTAATTATATTTTTTAATTTATAAAAAATCTTCCAATTCCTTCAAAAAATGAAATTTATAAAAAAAAAAAAAAAATGAAAAAGAATTTTTAATAAATAATAATAATAACAATAATAATAACAAAATAATCTATTTAAAAATGAAGCAATAAAAGAAACAAAACAAAACTAAAAACGTAAAACTATTTGCAAAAATTTTGACAGAAACAAAAAACTCCCATTCATCTATTTATTTACTGTTATGTGATGTCTCAATTCAATACAATCGAATCGCTTCCAATCCAATACAATCCAATCAAATAGTGAAGAGAGGGCAAAAGAAAGTCTCTGTCTTCAGTATGTGGATGGAGAGAGAGAGAGAGATATAGATAATACAAGTGGGTAATACTGCCTAAAATTGTTCTTAATATAATTATTCATACTAAATACATCACAGATGATCGATCATACATTTGTCATACATTTAGGCACACTGCACTCACTTATCATGAAACATGCCGGCAGGAAGATAGACATGCAGATAATGAGATACCTTCTAGAACCGACAGAAATCACTAATAAGGGCAAACTCTTCCAGAAACCTTATGATTCATTATGATGCCTGGTTTGGATTGCTCTTCTCTAAGCTTTAGTGGTCATCTTTGTTGTTTGTTGCCGGCATTCGGAGACTCTAACTAAGTCTAACCCCTACCATGGCAAGATGACAATCCAATTCAGTAAGAGAAATCAATATAGTTAAAGCAAAATTCAAAAAAACTAAGAGCATAATTCTATTATAAATCAGACTTTAGTTTAATACTATTCAAAAATGAACAGAACCCGGATATACATACTTATTTATCTCTTCAGAATTTGGAAATTGCTTACTTATATTTAGGAACAACATAGAACATAGTATGAACTATGATATCTTTACTCCTAGATTGATATCATCAAATCATCCGGTATCTTTAAATGAAAGTAACGATTCATAATAGAAATATATGAAATAATATCTGATACCTTGCTGAGAAGGTCAAATTGTAGAATGCAAGAGTATAGAAGTATGGTGTTCATCTTCATAAGATATTACAATAGAGTAGGGCCTAGGCTAGTGCAAATATGTCTTATTGTGGTGTTAGTGGTGTGTTGTGTTAAGTGTTGGTTGGCACACAAATTTGAATAAGACTTTTTATACCGTTAGATCATCCTTTATATTAAATAATCTCCAAAAACACTACTGAGAAGGCCATTGAAGAGACGTCTATAAATGAAATAAACTCACCAAACTTCCATCCTAATAGGTGGGTTTGGGGTATGAAGTGCCTACATATGACTAATTAATCGATTCACAGATGGGATTCCTCCTTCCCATATGTAAGACAAATTTTTGATTGTGGACACAAATAAACTAATTTAAATCAATTAATAAAATCAAATCAAATAAATAAATTTCTATATGGAAACATAACAAAACAAAACATACTTATATATATATAAATGAATGTAAAATGTTATATGTGTTAAAAAAAAAAAAAAAAAATAAGTAAAAAAAAATTATAAAATTATATACAAAAAAGATGATGATGATGATGATGATGAATATATACAAAAAATATTTTAATACAATAAATGTGAATTTCTTATCATAAAAAAAAAAAAAACCCCCAAAACTAAAAATAAATTTAACTTTGAGCTATAAATGTGTGTGTTTTTTAAATTAAATGTACAATAACAACAGCAGCAGCAGCAACTGTAATTGTATTTGTATTTGTATTTGTAATTCTCTTTGTACTTGTACTTGTATTTATGTATCTGTGTCTGTGTTTAACTACTAAGTATAAATAACAAAAAAACCAAACTAAAAAAAAAAAAAAAGAAAATAACAAAACTAAACCAAAAACTACATTTTAACAAGAATTGCCTCTTTGTCTTCCTTTCACACTCTCATCCCCCTATTACTTACTCACTCACACCTATTTCAATACTCATTCACACATTTTTTTGCATACTTAGTCAGTCAGTCAGACACACTAACTACTTCTTATGTTATGTACTCCAACTTTAACTCAGACTTACCTTCTTTGTTTTTCTACATATTTACTCTAGGACAGGATAGAATGGGATATGCTAGATATTCTACTCTCCCACCCAGGAGTCTTTCAATCTATTGTGATACCTGATTTGTTTTGACTCATAGCTTCAGTGTGCGATCCGACTTTATCGGCATGCGACCCGAACATAACCGATAGCCTATGGTATGTCTCCTTTTCCTCTTTTGCTAGTCTTTTTCTAACCCAACTAACGCTATGTCCAACTATTTATCTTTGTTATTAAAAATCCCAGTTAATCTTACTCTAACTCAGTCGTCAATAAACTTACTATTCCCTTCTTTGCCATCCCAGTTATTCTTTAAATCGATAATGAAATAGTATCTTTGGCTCTCCATCTTTGTTGCTATGCTCACATTCTTATCTACAAATTTGTGTTCATTATGTTTCACTCTGTTTTCTGCACTCTCTTTTTCATATAATTCTTCGGTCTTCTCCAAAATTCTCCATTCTCCACAGTTAAAATCGCAGTACATGCAGTCCTGCCCTTTCCACTTTCACCTCAATCTCATTGAACTACACTAAAAATCAATCAATCAATTACTTATGCTAAATTATTAAATTATTAATTATAGAAAAACTATTAAATTATATAACAAAAAATGGCTAAGTGTTATTACTATTCTTATATGTGTTTATATTTTATTCAAAGTATTTATTTATTAATAAAAAAAATAATAACAAAATATTGAAAATTAACAAGCAAATTAATTAATTAATTAACAAAATAATCATCATAATAATTAATTAATTAATTATGTGTCTAAACGGACCTCAAACTTAAACAACAAAATAATACTAATAATAATGAAAAAAAAAAAAAATAAAGTATATAAGAAAATCATTAATAAATTAACATAATTAATTAAAAACAAAAAGTATTCAAACAAAATAATAACACAAATGAAACATACTTCCAAAATAATGATGGATAACAGACAGATGATTATGATAAGGATGATGATGATAATGATGATGATGATAATGATGATGATGATGATGTATGACAGTTAATGTTGCTGATAATGATAATGATTATGTATGATGGCTGATCAAGCAATTGCAGCTTAAAAACAAAATACTTAGTATAATTTGTATAAATGTGTGTCTATTTGCATATAAACAAAAAAATATAACTAATTAATAAATGTATGTATGTATGTATTATTATTATTATTATTATTATTATAATTTACTAAAACTAATTTATATACATATATGTATATCAAAAATTGAGAAAAACAAAAAAAAAAAAATTTATATAATTAACGTGATGTGTAATAATTGATTGATATTTTAAAACAAAAAACAAAATCAACCAAGTAATGAACAAATTTTATGAACATGATGAAGATGATGATGATGATTATTATTATAAAGATAATATTAGTATTTGATGATGATGTATCTGTGGATGCATGTATGTGTGTCTGTGTGTGATGCGTGCATATGCCAACCAAGCTGCCATCATTGCCAATTGCTCCAAAACTTCTTCCACTCACTTTGGGGGCTTCCCCATCAAAACACAAAAGAAAACATTAAAAGAGAATCAAAAAACTTCATCATATCATTGTTAAGGAAGAAAAGAGAATGAAAGAAACAAAGCAAGAAAGAAAAGGGAAAAACATTTTCATTTCATAAAACTAAAAACTTATAGAGCAAACCTCACTGCTCTCTCTAATAGTAAAAATAGGATTTAAAACAAATGAACTGAACTGAACTGAACTGAACTGAAAAAAAAAAACAAAACAAAACAAAGAAAATGCTTTACTTTTCGGCATCTTTTCATTGTTCTTTATTTTGTTTTGTTTTTTAATTTTTGGCATATACACGCATTTATCGCATAGAAACAAACAAAAAACACAAACAATGTGAGCATAAAGCAATGAGAAAAACAAATTAATAATTCAAAAGCAAAAAAGAAAAATTTATAAGAACTAATAATAATATTAATAATAACAACAACAAACGCAACAAATATTAAATTAAAAAATAAATATAATAAAAAATGCAATAAATAAGAAATTTAAAAAAAAAAAAAAAAACAAAACAAAAGAAACATAATAGCAATAATAAAAAGAAACCAAAATAAAACGTAAAACATTTTCCAATATTTGTGAAAATATCTGTTTTTTCATTTGTAATTTGTTGGAGTACTTTGGGAACTTGGGTTGAGGATAATCCCATAAAGAAATTAATTTGGGATTAGATTTGACCATCAAGTTTGATTAAGGTTAGAAATGTAATGGCCGGATACCGGATAATAAACAAGTATCCGGCCGGATACCGGATTTTAAAAAATACCCTTTTTTTTGCATTTTATTTAAATAAACGCCAAATCAACCCGAAGGTTTTTAAACATTGGTATCGTCTTTTGGATAGTCACGTGTGCTTCGAAGAATTCGACATCCAACGCATTTACGAACAGGAGGTCGTTGGCTGAAGACGGTGTTGCGGTGTTCAATGCAATCTTTATAGCGTCTGCTCAAGTATCGTTGGCATTTCCATGTCCCAATGTAAGGTCGAGTTTCTGACGAACCATGGTACGTTACTTCGCAGGGCTTCATTTTGCATTGTTTGAGATTTAATTATGTTGTAAGGGGCTGTCGTCCCCCAGATAAAACTTTAAAGGCACTTTATTTAATCCTCATCTATATACATATAAAAAATTAAAACATTTAAAATCAATCAAGCCGTCTGTGTCAAAAGTATTTCAGTTTGTTTTAAAATAAAGAAATATAAAATATATTCCATGAACAAGCTTTGCGATAACATTAACTTTCTCAAGTTATGGGATACACCAGTGCGAAGCCGGGTCGGATTGCTAGTATCATACATATAAAATGAATATTTTTTATTACACACTAAATAAAAATTAATAACCGTACTGTACTAAGGGCAAATTATGATGAATTAATACCAATTTCTCAGCATTAAAGGCAACAAACGGTTTGGCTTTTTTTCGTATACAAAACTTGCTTCCGGAAAAAAATTTTCGCTGTATACGGTGCTGTAGGGCGCTGAAAGATAAATTCTATCATACATTGATAAGTCTGGGTACTGCACAATATTAGCTAACCAATAAATGCAAGGATCACGATCGTGACCAAAAAGCAAAATCAATCTCCGTTGCTCCGTTGTTTTTTCTTGATCGTGAGACCGGAAACAATCGTCATTCGCTGCCTCATGAAAGCAGTCACAGAAGGTGTTGTGAGAGAGATACTGCTGACTCTGTTCCTTCTTTTTTACTTTTTTTTTTTTGACCGGTGATGAACATGGAGGCGTCTTCGCAAGACATTTTTAAAAATACCAAAATAATAATAATTCGATTATTACCTAATTTGGGCTTCATCCAATAGGTTTCTGACAAGCGGGCCTCTTTTTTGGGGTTCCCTGAAGTGTTTTCTCTTACTTTTATGCTGTTATAGCTCAGTTTACGTGCAGATCTTAGTTTTGTATGTACGTGCTGACAAAACAATCCCAATAAGAACGCAGTTGCCCTTGGCTGAAAATGGCACTATTACAATGTTTTTGACTGATCAAAATGCAATGAAAATTCGGTACGCCGTTTTTTAAAAAAATTGGGAGAAACTATCAATTGGAAAGATAAAAAGCTTGTGTAGTCGCATTGTTTTGAGAAGAAGCCTACAATATCTTTTTAAAAATGCAGCCCAGATTAGATCAGAACGATGTGGCAAGGAAATCTCTAAAAATATCGACTTCTGACCAAGAGAATGGGGACAAATCTATATAAAATAGGACCAATCATAAAAAAATTGTACAGAATCTGATTTGTTACATATGTATACAAATTTCTGACCAGTCTAAGTTAAATCTCAGATGGCTTGCGCATAATTCATCGTAGACAAGGTGATTGCTATTTAAATATATAAAGGAGATCATTTAGAGGATAGAGGGTACAGGTAATACGGAAAAATATAAAAATATTATATTCAACGGAGTTGTACTAAGTTTAGAGTAAGAAAGTTTGGTATAAAGACATTTCGGCGGAATATTTGAGTTTTTGCTTCCATGCCCAATAGTGAAAAAAAATGTCATTAAAGCCAAGAGTAACGCTAAAAAGGGCTAAACAAAATTTTAAGACATAAAACGATGTGTTATTTCATTAAAAATAAACCGAAATTTTCAATATTTGTTGAATAATCCATGTATTTTTACTGGAAAGGGAATATGGTGTTGGAAAATATTGTAAACTGCAAATTGAAACATCCAGGAAGGTCAACCAGAGCAACCAAGGTTGATTAAGAATGTCGATTATCTCATAAAAATTTGCTTCCCTTGTCCATAAGTACCGGCCCTCCTCTGCTGATAGCATTGCATGTAAATTATGATGAGTTTATCATTCAGGAAGAAGTAGTGACGTGAGTCTACTCAAATATAAGGTGCTTATCAAAATTAAAGAACACTTCTGGCAAGTCTCGCCAAATATACTTTTTTTATATTTTGACAAAAGTAAAATCACGAATGATAGCATAAAAAATAAGTCGCAAAAAAATCGTGTGAGTTCGATTTTTAACATAGCATTGGAAAAGAACCGTTAGTTTTAGTAGAAATGCTTGCATTTTTGGCCTGCATTGGGTATGTCATATTTATAGATTCAGCTTATGTGTTGCGTATGTTAAAAAGAAAGTACATAATTCCAGCTTTCTAGCTCAAAAACTGAGGGACTAGTTTGCATACATACAGACAGACAGACACGGTCAACATGAATAGATCAATTCGTCTCGTCGCACTGATCAAGAATATACATATATTCTTTATGTGGTCTACGATGTCTCCTTCTTTGCATTACAAACTTCATGACAAACTTATAATACTATTTACTACGTGAAGAGTATAAAAACACAGTCAAGTGTGACTCAGACTCGCACATGAAGAATTTTTTTTCATATAATTCAAAATATAATTTTATTCGGTTGATTAAACTTTAATAATTTTGACCAAGATCTCAAAGTCATCAGATATGCTGAACTCGGTAACTGATCCTATTAATGTCTAGAATGAGCAATCTTCGCAAAACGATGACTTGTCGAGTTCCTAAGACTCAAAGCCAGAGCAATTGTCAAGTTCAGAACATATTGAGCTAACGGAGCAGAGCGATGAGCTAATCAGATCCTCACAGACAATTATCACAAGCGTAGATCAATCTGAGGAAATGTAGAAAACTGATGAGTAGCCAAGTTGCTCTTCTAGACTTCAACGAAGTAAGTTACAGAAAAATATTCAACTTTCAACATAAGTGGAAACTCGCATGATTCAGGACTGTAATAATACATGGACTTTATTGAACATAGCAACCTATTGAACATCAAGTAAATGACACACCTGGGCGAGAGCTCTTTTATCATCAAAGACATTGAAATAATTACCATAATATACAATGTCTAGTAATCAAAATGTGACGCATTCCTAGTTAGTTAAATACCAAATGTGTTTTTTCTTTCGCGTATTTATGATTTTTATTATCTTATATATATATGATAGGAACTTAATTTATTTGATACTTTTTGGTATTGTCTTCGTGGTCACCTTTCTTAATTTCCGGAACATATGGAGATATTGCCACCGCGCAAACGTAAAGTTACACGCATTGTTGCATTTGGTGGTATATTATACTCGTTGAGGGTGCGATGATCTTCCAATTGGCGTCCTGCATAGAAAATACGTTGCTCTTCAACTGGAATACGTTCACGTGCCGCAAGTATGCATTTGATACTTCTTATAGTATCCAATCTATCGAATTTCATCACTAGGGTATGACCCTGAAAATGTTGCATAAAAATCTGCATATCCCCGGGTATACGTTGGGTCATATAGATTTTCATGACATTTGCCGTTGGACAATAATCATATATATGATGCGAATCAGTCAATAAATATTCATTGTAGACGAGACGTTGATAAAATGGTTCAATCGATCCGATTAATGAAATTTTTGCTTTCAACTCCTTAATTGAAAGATCACGTGATGTTACCAGCCTAAAAACATTATTTGGAACAGTACAAACTTGTATGGTAACAACGTTGCTGGGCATAGTTTTATCCGCGGTAACGGCTTCACTTGCAAAGCCATTCGAAGAGGCAGTATTCACTATATCAATGTGGCTCGTAAGGATCTGAAAGTAATGAAAAATGGGAGTGGGTGACAGATAGTACTATATATAATGTTCTAAGTATATTTACCTCTTCAGTATTATATGGTGGTGGTCCCATGGTTGCAAAATATAAAATCAATTTTTAATGAAAATAATACGTTTCCTTTATGGAATGAAATTTGTTGATGTTGTTGTTGTTGTTGTAGATATATATGTGTACACAGGATCGCTATGCAAATAATGCAACAGGTAGGCAAACCGATAATGATGGATTTCTTCGAAAAGGAAATTTTTATTGCTTCCAAAAACTGATTTAATTTTTTTCAGGTGTTTTTTTTTGTGTGTTTAATTTATTAATGTTTATACTTTTAAGTAAAAAAAACAACAAAAACTTCGAAATTTTAAATTTGGGCTTAGCAAATAAATTAAAAAAAGGTTCCGCTAAAGCCCAAAATCGCACACCTTCAGATTCACAAACAGACTAAGTGATCTTCGCAATTTTTAACTGATTTCTATTTGTAAATTTAATGCCAAGACCTGGCAGCACTTTGGAAATTGACAGTACACATGGTAATTTGCATTAGGGGTAGTTTAAACGATAAAAGGATGGTATGCACTATAAGTTCTTTTATCGCTAAAATATAGTCATTGGACTTCATATAGAAATAGGTATCTAAACTATGTAAGCAAGAAATTTTTACTCAGTAATAATTGGAATAATCGTTCAGTTTTAATTGATATGATTGATAACTTATGGTGCTAGTTCGATATATTTATGGTTTGAGAGTATTTGAGTTATTTAACTGTTTTGCAAAAGAAATGGCTTTGCTAAGTAAAATATACATCCACAAGATTTACCATATATGGATTGAAGGTTAGTTGAGTTACCCTTCAGAGCAATGTTATATTAAGGGAGGTATATTTTCTTGGGCTTTCTACATATGCTTCGCTTTACCCTATTATGTATCTACTTTTAATAAATTTTAATTAATTATATTCTTTCATCGTGCCTTTATATAGACCCCAGATTGATTTATCAACTTGTGTACTACAATTTTACATCAATATGATAACATTACCTTAACTAACTGATGATGATGCATGTCTCAAGGACCAACAGGGATTTTAAAGAATGTCAGTTTATATAAAATATTTAGATACAGATAAATAAACATATGGCGCTTATGTCATAATTCATCAGTGTAAAGACAACAATAACTGACTGAGGGACTTCCACTTTGAAACATAGTCTTATGTACCAAATGCACTGATTTGATAATGTGTAGTGTAAATGAGCCTTTTGTGCTGTTATCGTTTGGAAGCACCCCAAAAGAAGAGTGCTGCCATGCATTGTAAATAAGGATGTTCCCTCGCTTGCAGGTTATGTAATCTATTTCAAGTCATGTTCTGCTTGATTTTATGCTCACTTACTCATGATGAAGTTAAGCAATCCTCTAATCGATTTGTGTTTAACAATTTAAATTTAATTTTAATATTCTTCACGTAGTATTATATGTTTGTCATGAAGTTTGTAATGCAAAAAAGGAGACAGCATGACGACCTCGCCATGTCCGTCTGTATGTATGCAAACTAGTCCTCCAGTTTTTGAGCTAGAGAGCGGAATATTCTACTATGCGCAGCACATTTGTCGGAATCAGCCGAATCAGACCACTAGGAAGGGTATCTCCCATACAAAGCCCCTACTACTGAATTTCATGTTCTTATTACAAAAACTTTTTAGTTTTTTATGCTACCATGTTGAAACTTGGACACAATAAATTTCTGATACATATTATTCATCAACCATGTAAATTAATATCCTAGGATTTCTGGATCGTATAGTTCCCATACAGAAAACGTTTTCTAGAGGATGCGTGAAGAGTATTACATCTTCGGCTTAGCTGAAGATACCCTTCTTTCTGGTTTGCATTTTTCTATTGTTTTTTGAATGTAAATACATTTTTGTTTCTTAACAACTATATTTACGAACAGTTGATCACAACTTAAATGGAAATAAGTAAAATGAAAGAGCATCACAGTGAATGGTGGGAGATTACTTATCGTTCAGGAAACCGGAAAGGTATGTACAGGGATGACTCTTTCTGAGTTGGCGGATGTGGCATGTGGTAAATATGCCAATTTCGTCTTTCAATCATGGAACATAAAGATTTCTTTATGTGGTTGTATTATTGATATACCTTGGTGCATTCATTAGGCTGCGGAGATCCATTGATTGGAATCTCTGAAGTATTTAAATGTTAGAGTGCGAAGCAGAGTAACACAGGTATATTCCATATTCTCATATGGGCTTAAGAAGTGTCTTGTATAGCAGAAACAGTTTTGAATTTTGCTTAAGAAGCCAGGACATTTTTTCCATTTTAAGAGACAGCTACTGGCCTTCCAGTTGTACTGTTTATCATGGGTAAGCCACACGTAGACAAAGAGGACAACTCCAACGCTTAAGCGTGAATGTAATATTCGTTGGAATTTAAATACATAAATGAAATAAATATTATTTGTTTCTTTTTTCTTGTACTGAAGTACACATGTAAAAAGGGGGTTTTCTTTATTTATATTAATTTCTTTTTCTTGTTGATTAAATACATATTAACTTTTAACATATTTTTTATTTATCAATTTCAAATGCATCATATTAAAAAGAGAAATACAAAAAAAAAAAAAAAAAAAAAATACATACAAAAAAACAATTAATAAAAATAAAAATGGATAACTAGAAAAAAGGGAAATTTTATGAAGGCTAAATTAAATTTGTATAAAGTAAAATATATATGTTATGTGATTACAAAATAAAATTAATATTTTAATTTAGAAATACTTTATGTTGTTTTGGGTATGTTGTATGTTCTCCTGTTTGTTTCTTCTTCTTTATCTTGTCGTTTGCAATTCATTTCATTTCTTTCTTTATCTCTTTTTGTTGACGATCGATTTGACGATTTGATGTAATTTTTAACTGATGTCTTGCAGCATATGGTGTTATTTGTTTTGATTTGATGTTGATTATTGTTTGCTGTGATTAAAGCATCTCAAATACTATATTTAGTATGAAGTTATAGAACTAGATAAAAGCAAAACAAATAAATAAATAACAAGGTCAAGGCTTTGATTGACTAAATAGCTAACTGATTGAATGTAGAGAGTTGAATAGTGGCAGGTGGCATGGGAGGCACGACAATACGCAACACAACAACATCAGCATAGGTAGCAACCATCAAGTAACAAAACGCGGTGCTGCAATGCTTTGTTATTTTATTGTTGCGACGCTTAAATTCAAGGAATTATTAATGAAACATGTTTCATTCATTGCCTTCGACGTCGGCGTCTCAACCATAAACAACTAACTAAACCAACCATTCATGTAATCAGTCAGTCAATCAATCAACCATCCAAATATTATTTGTAAGTTAATCAATCAATCACCTTTTTATC
Source organism: Amiota albilabris (assembly GCA_037040105.1). Lineage (NCBI taxonomy): Eukaryota > Metazoa > Arthropoda > Insecta > Diptera > Drosophilidae > Amiota > Amiota albilabris. Next base: position 20,183 of record JBANCV010000512.1, on the reverse strand, counting down.
ACATACCACTGCTTCCAGTCACTCGATCTGTCCGTTCTTCTGGTCATCTCCTCAGCCGCTCATCACCATGCGCACAAATTCTTCATAGTTGATATTGCCATGTTGGTCCTCAGTATTGGCAAGCAATTGCTCAACTTCTTCATCTGTCAATTTCTCTCCCAATGTTGTCAATAAATGACGCAATTCCGCCGATGATATATAACCACTGGCATCCTTATCGAAATGCCTTAGACCTTCAATAAAATCATCTGAAGTATCACCGGAACGTGCCTTCGAAATTGCCTGATAAATTGGAAGAAAGACTTCAAATGATATCCGCTCATCGGGCTTCAATTGATGTGTGCATTTCTTGACATCCGATTCGGTGGGATTCTGACCAAGTGCACGTAAACATTCACCAACTTGACTCAGTTGGATTTTGCCATCGCCACGGTTATCAAAAAGATTGAAGGCTTCTTGGAATTCTACAAAAGACACAAGATAATTGAAAAAGAATTTTAGAAAATTTATTTGGAATTTAGAAACACTTGTATTAAATATAGTTTTGTATCACAATCATAAATCCCATCATATCTCATCACATCACAAAGTATCAGATAAATCAGATAATCACCTTCCAGGGTGTTGAAAGTACGCTTAACATGTTGCGTATAATAATACATATTTGCTCGACTTGTCGGTCTTATCGGACGATGACGATGGTTAAAGATTGAGAGATAAATATTGGATAGTGGAGGAGCAATTTTGATTGATTTCACTTCACTTCTGAATCGAAAAAACAAGGCACATATACTTATATATGCCTCCGCTCGTATGGATCTACGGCAAGTGACTGTTTGGTTATGATTTATTTGTTATGTTGTTTCGCTCGATTAACGCTCACTCGGCTCGTTACGATTGAATTGCCCGAACGCGTGCCGCTTGCCTCAGCTCAGTGCCTCAATAAATGGCTAGCTTTACTTTACTTGTCTCGACTTGGTATGAGACTCAACTTGACTCGACTCAACTAACTAAACTATGGGGCTGTGGTGTGAGCTTGATTTTGCTTTTGCTTTGTTTCGTTTTATTTGGTTTGATATGGTTTTTGTTTTTGCTGCTTGCTTTGCGGGTTTGATTCGACTTGCTGATGTCCAACAACGACTAACGACAACCGGCGAAACGCATCGACGTCTTGGCTCGAAATTGAGCTTTACGAACAACTCAAGAGACCGATCGAGAAGAGAACAATAACCTCGTTACACCGAAGCTGCATACCGTCCACCCCTAACAACTTTCACACTCTTAAACACCCACCTAGTCATAAACAGGAGAAATGAAAAGCTTGAACACATAGAAATTATATAGGTACATATAACTTTTAACGGGGAAGGCTTTTGCCATACTTGGATCCAATTGGCCATTGTTTTGTTGCCTCTCTTCTCTCTATTTAAACTTAAATTGAAAATCAAGATTGTATTAGTAAGAGATGGGAACTACCTCTTTCAGTAATCAGGGAATACTGATTTTATTATAGTATATGCTATAATCTGTCTCTTTCCGACGACACCAAAAAGGTCTAAACCAAATTTCATTAACCCAAAAACTAAGACACTCTAATTTATATTTCTATCTGAGGCTCATATACTTATATAAAGTACCATATACAATTTGTCCAGTGATCAACCTTAACTATGCATTATGGTTCTATACCTTCATCACTCTAAGTAGTATAGGAATAAATATAAGGAAAACTCACAGATTATGAGTGGTCATCTAGAGAATAGGACAACGTGATGCATTTGTGGCATTTCCGCAATGGGTTTTTAAAGGGCTAAGTGGGCTGGTCTCATCCTAACATAACATCATCGGTGGTCCTATATTAACTAACCATTTTTAACTGATGAATTCCTAATATTAGCCAATTAATAACATGGATTTAAGCGATAAAAATAATCAAGACAAATCCTTTGCATTGTAGTTTTCATTAACCTTGTTACAAGTCTTAAGAAAAACTTAATATACCTTATGAAATATATAGTATAATATTTTCAATATAAAAGATCTGTGCACAGTTTTTAAACTGGTGGCGACTGATACGACCGAAGGGTGGCGGTGTCAGGCAATAGTATCGTGTCTGTGGTTAAGAGTATGGCAGGCAGGAAGGCAACAACAAAACATATACATATTTCAGCACCGATCGGACGACATTTGGTCTACTATTGTTTAATATATACTCATGCATACATACATATATAGTATACAAAATATTTATCATCTGACTGTGTCTGTTTTTGACATTAAATTTTATATATTGAACATAGCAACAAAAACAGCTGTTTCCATTGCTTTGTTTCGGTTAGTTAAAAATATAATATATAATAATGTAGTCCTCGACGACATCAGAAATTCTGTTGCAAATGTCATATATCCACTTCACTCCATCTCCATTAAACCCTCTCCCCTCCACACGACTGTCTGGTTAAATCTGTCTATATCATCTCCTTCTGTTTCTCTACATTTGATAAACTTTATTAAACACAGTAAATACACAGTTTCTGTTTTTGTCATATGCTGAATTGCTGGTTTTACTTATGATATTTTTGTATTGCCTTAAAAGGTCTTAAAACACAACAACAGTAAAATTTTGACCATTTTTGGTTCTCGCAGCGATCTCATCCCATATACACATGAATGTCTACCGCAATGCAGTGGTGTTCAAACTTTTTTTTCATCACTTTTTACATATTTTTAAGTCTGCCTGCTTGTCATACTAAGGATAGATGTAGGCATCTACAAATCTTGTGAGAGCCGCCGCCCTTGAGTCGTGATTTACATCAGTTTTCATTGCTTTTTGTTCTTTCCATTATTGGATTTTTTTTTCATCATTTGGAACCACACCTAAAATTTTTTTCTAGAGTTTTCCCATTCAAAATCCTCATAGGTACATAGGGCTTGGGATATTCTCTTGAAGAATATCAGGAGCAGCACATATGCTGAGAATCACTGGTTTAGAGAGTGAAAAAATAAAACAACTATCTGATTGAATGTATCTCATAATGATGATAATGAAAAGTATTGGTGTTATTAAGTTTATTTGCTCTTATCGTCGGAATCGTTTGATATCATTCACATAGTTACATATGTAAGCATTATCGTCATAGCCCAGTACCCATTACCACCACCACCACCACCATCACCACCATCACCACCAACACATCTTTCATCAGTACTTGTTTTATTTGTTTTCGTCGCACCCTTAATTTTTTATTAAAATAGCATCATCTAGTAAAACCACTAAAAACGTTTCCAATTACTATAAAAATAATAATAAATTCTTTTTAATCATTTATCACAGACATGCACAATACACTTCGCAATAATACGTGATTAAGTATTATCACTCTCGGGAAATGTTTGGTAAGCAAGTGCTAGGATAATCGATAAGGAATAGGTATGCTGTCCGTTGTCGTTCATCTGATCTGAATTACTGCAGATACTGAGTGGGTAAAGTTTATTGTTGAAAAAAATATATCGATCGAAGCAATCACCATGAGCCTGTCCATACATAAATTTAATAGTGGTACTCATATGATTTAGAGTATAAAATTTTTGGTTATTCATTAATTTTGGTCCACTGAAGCTAACATATCTTCTACAGTCCCCCCGCAAGTGAAGTTGCAAACTTGAATTTCAGGGCGCCAATATCAACAATTTAGACCAATTTCACCTATATATCCATATAAGTTTTGTAAATTGTTATTTATTTTAGAGATAAATAATCTCTACCAAATTTTAGCTCAATTTATGGATGCACATGGTCTTATCTATTCTTCTTAACATACCGATCATTTCATTGTGAGCCACAGCTCTGGTTCTATACGTTACAAACATCATGTCTAAATCATAATATTTACTCACTATAATGTAATAGGTATTAACAAAATATGTATAATTATTTGAAAGATGGTTAAGTTATTAGGTTACACTTAAATATTACGTAAATTTGTCTTTCATTCACTACCTCACTCACTTAAACATTCATAAGGGGTATTAAAAACACCCCTATAATTGATACATATGTATATAAAGAGAATTGTGGAGTCGGGACTCTTTTGTTCCTGAATGAAACGATGGAAATTTAACCACACAAGTGATATGACAGAATAATAAAAAGTTTTGTTTAATTGAACCAATTTTATATGAATTTACACATTACAAAAATGTACAACAATCAATATTGGATATTGGAGGTTCTCTTTTACAAAAACACCCAACAGGAATCCGCAAATCGTCAGTCTATAACAGCATTAGTAGTATTGCTTTTCATGGGCCTGTAGGGCCTACTGAGGGGAATTTCAATATGTATGCGAGTATCTGAGTTGCTTATCTCCCTCCTATCCAGCCCTAGATCAACTATTATGGTTTTGATAAGAATTAAATCTATGCACGCGGTTTCTGTTTCAGACGTTCATGTGAAACTGTCACTTCTAAAAAGCTATATTAACGTTAAGATCATCTATGTTCCTCCAGGAATCATCTGGTATTTTAGTATCACATAGAAATATTATGCATATTCATTATATTGAAACTTTGATTTAATGCGAATTGTTTTTTTTTCTTTGTAAGTATATCATATTATTAGAGAATTGATAAAGATATTTCTGTGATTAATTCATTGTGGTTGATCGTGATTCTATCATTCTTCTTAAATATTTTCTATCTCTTTTTTTTTTTTTGAATATGTAAAATTAATAAAAATCGATTCAATTTTATTTGGATGTATTGTTTTGTTCAAGACTGGGGTCTCAAGGAACAATGATGGCTATTTCGTAGTCTTTCCGGTCCAGTATCCTCACCGACACGTGGTACACCTTTTTAAGGTAAACAGGGCCATGGTAAGTGAAAAGAAAACGGACCTTCCTTTCCACACTATCCATCCTATCATTCTAACAAATCGCTTCTTCTACCCTTCACTCTGTCCGCGTAATTACAACAGGCCTTTAACGGATTTAATGTATTTTTCTTGGAGCTGGCTACCACCCTAGCCTAACATATTATGTACATATGTATTCTAGAAAGTTTTTGTCTACCAAAATGCAAAATTTTTCCAAAACACAATATAATGTTCAACCAGTCTAGTAGCGTCTCTAATGAATTGCTTATTTTTTCTTAGTCCATTTCATATGAAGTGTATGTAACATTGTTTGGTCAAAAATTAGCCTTTTTTCTCGTTCCAATCATAGGTTCACATATATGGAGACTACAACCATATAAAACTGTACTCTGATATTTGACAAATAAGTTGCAATTTATTACAATTTCATGCAGTGCAAGTAAGATGCACCATACAAACAAACACGTAAAGAATTTGAACCTTACTTATTATTGTATTATGAAGAATTCATGAAACCAAATGAGTTAGTAAATATAGATGACTCCGCCATAAAATTGCATTGCAATAAGTATATAAGTAGCTTAGATTTCATTATTCCATAGACACACGCACATGTGTTTTGACGGTTTTTTCAATGTTTAGTCATCGAATTCATTTTCTCTCTTCAGATATTTTTGCGCATTCATTTTATATGATTGATAAAATAAACTTTGAAGAACTTTTTAAAGAGGCAACTAACTACGATAAGAACCAACACTCATAATGATGATTACTGACGACGTGTCAAAAATGCTTTACATTGACTGTTATTGAATGATTTTTTAATGTCACCTTCATCAGGATGGGAAGCAAGAAAGAAATTTTAATGGCATCTCCTAAATTAAACGAATACCAATCAAATTAAGACAACTGTTTAACATAAATTTCAGTAAGTATATCTACTATTCTATTAAAGTTAGTTACCCTATGCAGTAAGTTTCGGGAGGGCCCGGTGTAATTTACATAAATTGGTTTTGAAGGCAACTCCTAATTTTATAGATACACAGCTAGTTAGCCGAGAGTCACAGTTGTATAATTGGGCTTTACAAAGACTATTAATATTATAAAGTCCAGTCCAATATCTATACATAGATATGTATACTCAGACACCTTTCCGTTTGAGTCCAGTGAACTCAGATAAATAAATGGATGTGAGGAGTACCAGCCAGTTGCTTTTCATGCAAGACTTTCAGTCATTTACAAATATCAATGAAGACGTTAGATAACAAGCCTCTTCTTCTAAGGATTTGGCCCGATTATATTATGTAGATACATATTTCATTGTATATTGTGTTGCATTTTTTGTCATTACTGTTGGTAATGGAGAGTGAGGGGTTATTTTACATCTTAATAAAAGTAAGTTCTTTAGGTTTGAATGATTTCCATGGGTCTCTGCTCACTTGCTCAGCAGGTCGTGTAATCTTATTCAAAGTAACTTAATTCCATTTAAGTGTAGTTGAAGTCGCACCTTAAAATTAAATTTTGATTATACATCATAAGTTATAACATATGTTCCTACCCGCATATATGACATAAACTTGAAAATATATACATATGTATCTCTGAATCACCTCATCAGTCATAGTAGAGAAGTAGTTCAGTAAACTGCAGCGTATGACTCTATCTTAAACAACATCCCATTCCTAATAAGGCAAAGGACGGCCATTCCATTTTGATCTATTTACGAGACACATTTTCTCTATAACAAAAATGTTTATGGAGCCAAAAGGCAAAGTCGAGTTTTGTTTGTTTAAGATTAGTATTTGGAAATCTGAATTTTAAAAGTACTTTAAGAATTTTAGACCGCTAGGGTTAGGATGACTTAGACATCTTTTCCTTTATAAATTCTTTAAACTACATACCATAAATATATTAATGTTACATTTACCTAATATCTAGGAAGGCGTACGGTAGTGAAACCAAATCAAAATTGGTTTATGGATTCACACCGGTAATAATAACGTGTGGATCCCTGTTTAATCTACATATGTCATACTTCTGTTTGGAAAACGGTATATAACATATATTTCAAACTATAACTATGACAGATAGGAACTGCATCATATCATATTCAAATAGAAGTTTAAAGTTTTAAATTATATGAGATATAAAGATCGACCGCAACATTGTTAGTCAGATCATCAAACACAAAATTGGCAAATCAAAACTAAGCCTCAGATCACACAAAAAGGTATTTGCATACAAAGTTCTCCACACGGATTTCAAGCAACGTAGACTTTAAAATACTCATCCAATGGATCTAACTGATAGTAGTTAAACAGTATTTTCCGTACATGTGATTTTTTTTCTTAATATTGAATGTTTATGTGAATTTGTTAAAGTTCTCTTACCGAACTGAATATAAATAAAAGGATTAAAACATGCTTCTTAAGTACCTGTTAATATCAAGGGACTTAACAAATTTTCACCAAAAAAATCCCCAATGGATCAGTACCTCCAGAAAGAAATGAGTTAAGAAACACTGTCGTAGAGCACATATATGCTATGTATGACTCATATCGAATGTCACAAAAATAAAAAGAAGAGTACGGAGAAGGTGGGCTGAGCTGAGCTCTTTGTTATGCATGATCGTCATCATCATCATGGTCATCATCAGCACTATCGTTATCGAAATAAGTGTACGTCGCGTAATCGTCAGAAAGAAAGACAAACAAACAAACAGACCGACATACATTAATGATTCATGTAAAATTTATTATAGCTAAGATATTTGAAGACGCTGATGATGAATTTTTATTGCGGTTTCTTTCTGTTCTTATTTGTTATTATTCTAAATAAGTGCATAGTAAAACAGATCCCTAAAAATAACACATAACTCTTTGCTTAGGCACGCACTCACTAACCAACCAACAAATAACTTTATTGCAATTGCATACTCAGCCGATTGCATCTATACATACATAGGTACGAGGCGTATATGAGTGTGACTCGACTGTTTTCTTTAATAATTATTTTTTATATTTTTCCACTATTGCTCACAATTTCTTTTAACAAAACATATACACACATGTGTATATAGTGTGCGTGACACAGATTTCCATACCATTTGTTTTTTATCATATTTTATTTTATTGTATTTTCTTACCTGCCAATTGGTCTTCCGTATAAGCTGCCTGCAAAATTGTTGATTGATTTTTTTTTTTAGAAACAACAAATACACTTTAAATTGGAATGAATTTTATTTTATTTCATTTCAGTGTTTACTTACCATGTTTCTTATGTTGTTTTCCTTAGTTTTTAGTTAACTTGGGGATGATGAATAATGTTTTCAATATGATTTGAGTAGTGAGTTGGACCTTTATTTTTTTTGGTTTTTCGATTTAATAAAAAATATGTGTAATAAGCAACAAGAAGCAGCGAGCGAGCGAATGGCAAACGAATGAATATGAGTATCGCTCAGTTTTACCAAAAAATATTTAGGCGGCGGCGATGGTGACAACAACAACGTCAACTGGTAAAAATGAAGACAAAAATGAGAAAAAGAAACAACAAAGAAAAGAAAGAAAAAAAGAGTAACCAACTAAGCCAACAACAACAACAGAAAAGATAAAGCAATGTTATACATGATTTACAGTAAAAGCAGCAGCAGCGACAACAACAACAACAACAACAACCTGATATGAATGCCAAAACAGAAGAAGAAGAAGAATTGAAGTCAAAGAGAATCAACAACAACAACAAAGAAAATAGGTATGATCAATGCTGCCGCTACTGCTCTTCTGGTGCTGCCACCGCTGTCTCTGCTTCAGCTGACTGCTGAGTTGTCAATTTTGGTTCTGCTTCTGCTGCAGTGTTGCCAAAGAAAATAAACACATGACAAGCAAAGCAAATTTTTTGTATATTTTATTAAAACAAAGTATCACAAATTATTCCAAATTATTCTTAATTTTAATAAATCATTTTGTATATATATATAGAAATATAATGATGATAAACATCTTAAATGTATTGATAGTAAAAATATGTTGACAATAATGTTGATTTGAGCATGTATCAGTGTTAAACACGTTGCATATTTAGTGTTGGCAATTGAACAAATACAAACTATTTGGCTATTGATAGCAAAATATTTTTAAATGAGTAATTATTTTTGTTTATCAATTTAAAATAATAATAATAAACAAATATTTTATATTTCCAACTAATTTTATTGTTTATTTCTTATGAAAATGCAAAACAAATGTGAAAATGAGATGTTTGCAACTCAACACATCTGTTTTCATTCCATTTCGTTTTGCTTCGTTTCATATTACAATATAAACATACATAAAGCAAAAGCTCAAGCAGCGACACAAATCCAGCTTTGGCTATTGCTGTATGTGATAAGAAAACAAAGCAAAAGGCAAAAGCAAAACGAGATGATGCAGTATTCATCTACTACATACACTTCACGCTACAACTATGTCAATGTACATATGTACATGAGTCAATATGTAAAGGTTTTAATGATATGAATGAAGAATTTAACTTGAGCACTCACCAAGTTAAGGAACAAATTGGTGACCACTGTCCAAACAACTTTGATTCTAAAGTGATCATGGCCACGAAAAATTAATGAGGATTCCAGTCCAAATCATAAATCCTATGATTAAAGAACTTTAACTTGGATTTCGACCAAGTTAAAAATGAAGTTACATTATTCAAAGTTTGAATAAAATAATATGTCCAGCGACAAACAAAGTTTTATTGAAAGGACACGGTACCCAACGATTCCAATCATAAATCCTTGAAGTTATAATTGAAGAACTTTACTTGGATACTGGTCAAGTTTAGAAATGAGCAGCTAGCGATAAGAATTCAGATAATGTTGTGCTTTAAAGATGCTTAAGGCCACGGGGAATGAAAGAAGATCCCAACGATTCCAAACATAAGGCTTTGATATTATGATTGAAAAGCATTACTGCAATTGAATTTTGGATCAAAAATGCTCAAGAACTCGGATGAAAACCAACGATCCCAATCATAAGTAGGGGACTATTATGTAAAAAATTGTTATTAATAATGACCATAATTGCACCATGGACCTCTAGATGTCAATTGTCCATGACCACGGTAACCTTAAGAGTTTGATTCTGATTAAAGAACTTTAACTTACATACTGACCAAATTAAGAAACGATTTAGTGACCAATGACCAATTCAAACTTTGAATCACAGATACCCGAAGACGCGGAAAAATGAATTTTAAATTCTATAATGGCAACAAAAATTCAAACATAAGAATATTATACAAAAAACCTTAGATGAATTTATATAATACTTAAAACTAATGGACCGATTCTTAATCGCTTTAACCTAAAGTTAAAATATTCTATCAAACCCAAGGTACGAAAAATATTTATTAGATCTTCAATTAAATTAGCATTAGAAAACTGAAATCATAAACTGAGGATCATCTTCAGAATTTGTTTTTGAAACGTTAGCACAGTCTCCCCAGAAAATGTAGTCATACAGAAGTATTTGTAGAAAAATCGACTTATATATATGTATATGCTACATATGTCATCATCATTTTATTATGATTAGATAAAATGGTTTTACGAAATAACAATGATGGAATTAAAGGATGCAAATTGTGATGATTATTGAACGTTAACTTGAAGGTATTTTAGATAATATTGCCATAGAATCCCGTGGCTATAGTATATATAATCAATTACAAAAGATTAGAACTTTGAAGAATGTAAGCCTTACGTTTCTAAGTGAAGTGTGTAAAGATTTGTTTTTAATAAGTCCTTGTTGTGTAAAACATAGCTTCTCTAGTATAAGTACTAAAAACTCCTTAACGTAGTTCAATCTTAAACATTGTAGCAAATTTATGGGTTCACTTATAAAAAAAAAGCCTTTTCAGATGACGAGTGTAACTGCTGTTGTCCAGCAGTTTAATTGCCAAATGATTATTATGGTCCCCCAACCATGACATGTGTCTGTTGCTTTGCCTAACGATATCCTCTCTGATCGTTGGAATCTTAAGTATCGATGAATTACCGATAACAGTTTGGATTGGAACCTCTGGAGGATTTCCAGATGAAAATATGAAAACTGATTCATGCAACTACATCCTATTCCTCTTTTTGTATATAGTACTTTCAATAAGAAAACTGTCAACTATTTCTTGTGTGTATTTGGCCTTTTATAAATATTAATATTTTAAATGAATTAAAGAACACACTTTTTTTTTGGAAACATTGTAGTTTTTACTTATGCATATCCATTTCATTTATTTGATTTTATTGTATTAAGCAAAAATTTATGTGAAAAATTGTTTTTATTAATAAAAATTGAGCACATTCCGCAAATTAGTTAGAAACCATAAGCAACATATACTTATGTAGGTCATGTACATATTTATAAATTTATTTATTTACTTATGTTCATATTTATTTATTTAGTCCCATTGATGCTCTTTAACGGTCAATAACTTGAACATAAACAAACAAAAAAGAAATCTTAATGAATTTGACACACTTTCATTATTATTTCAATTTGTTTCTTTTTTTGTTTGTTGTTATGTTATAGGCTTCTCGCTATGTGATATGTATACAAACTGTATAGTATTATTCTTCATCATCACTTATGTCTGATCGACGTAGTCACATACATACTTATGTATGTATTTTTTTGTATGTAAACAATTGTAGCTCCGTTTCTCAGATTTTGATATGAAATTTTATACTCTTTTTCTATTTTTCTTTTATCATTCGAAGAAAGATGACTATAATAGATGTGTACTCGTGTGTAGTTACCATATAAAGTGCTATGTGAAATGGACTCTAGTTACTTAGCCCCTTTTTGAATTTATTGGTTCAATTTTTATAGATTCTGTCAGATAGCTATAATAAATGGAACAATAGCCACCAACCAAATGATCAGATCAATCATCAGTTAATCATAGAAAAAATCACATGGTACAAGTTCTTCAAGAATTCAAAATGTTAAGCTTTACGAAATGGCTTGACCATGTGTCCATCCATCAATTACAGCAGCACCCTGGTCAGATCAGATTTGAACATACTGAGAACTGAGTAACAGATGAGTGTTCTAAAAATTAATCTAATAGCCAGTACTCTTGTTAGTGCGAGAAACATATCTCGACTGCGTAGTAATAATCATCTAGCTGTTTATGTAAAAGGAAGTTCTTGGAATACATCAAACACTTTGCTATGTGGTAATTCATTGGAGAAGAGTCCCATGATATTTGGTTCCTTGTATAGTAGAATAAATGCTTTGAAACACAAAATTATACCATAAATTAATGGGAATAGTTACAAAATATACTCGTATATTCTGTTACTAATTAACTAACTGTTAACTTCTTACATATAAACTAGATGAATAGTTTTTACATATGAATCCTCAATGTTCTGTCATGATTCAAGATTATTTTGTAAATAAGTATGTTAAAATTATGGAATTTGGATAACACATATGGAATAACTATATTTCAATATGATCATTAAACTTCTTCAGACCATCTGACAATTAGTAATTAGTAGTTTCTATTAAACCGAAACCAATTGTTAAATTCTATTTTTTTACTAACATATATGTACAAATATGCTTCGTAGTCCATTCCTCAGTTTTTGAGATATTCAACTGAAATATTACAGAAAGTCATCTTAATGTTCCTTCCGATTACAGAAAGGAATAGAATCATACAATGCACTTAAAAAATCTTTAATAGGTAATTGAGTTTTTATTATGAAAATGGCTTGTCTTTAACATGTATCCAAAAATATTTCCGGGGGAACAAATGTGCTAAAATTTGGGCTGAAATTCACAATGTATCATCATCATCATCATAAAGTAGTTTGTAAAGGGATTGAAAAAAAAAGACACAATTCTTTCCGAAACAATAATGTGCCTCTAAACTTGAGTCAATGTACCTAAAGCAACTTAGACGTAGTTTGTAAGTCTAGGAATGAATTGAAGTTTTTAAATGATCACCGAACTCTCTCACAAATACAAGTAGTTTCTATGGGAAATCCAGTAATGTATAATTTTTTTTATTATTAATCATTTTACAAAATTGATTGGGTTTACAATAGATTTTTTTTTGTTTTCTTTGTGTTATTACATATTTTTAATGTGTAGTTTTTGCTGTTTTTGTTGTTGTTTGTAAAAAAATTCATTTACATAAAATTTTTATGAAAGGTTTTTTTTTTTCAAATATATTTATAATTATTACAAATATATTTGGTTACACACCTCACACTAGTGTTAAATGTACATATTTTAGTCCATTATTTGTAATACGATTGATATGAATTCTTCATATTCAACTTAATTATTTAAGAGGGATCCGAGAAGAGTATTGCAACTTCGGAAAAACTTTGTTTCTTGTTATTGTTTTACATGAATCAAAACGAGACATCAATGTCGATCGAAATGACAATTGAATAACATATGTATCTACATATATTATATGTATAAGAAATTTGTATGAGTTGAATGAAAAACAAATGTGAAATGTATTTTAGGCTTCGGCTAAGCCAAAGTTAATAACTTTTCTTTCTTAAATTTATTTCTTAAAAAGTAATTGAGTGTTGGTGTGAAGATTTTTATTCTATTGTATTTATGTATATATCATACATGTAAATAGATCAGATCGATACGGGTGTATTATGTGAACGGGGGCTGGGGCAATAGTTGGTCGAGATAATCTTGGATTGAATTGAAATATACACAAAATTTGTATTGTTTTTACATCATAAGAATTTGTCACAAGAATTTTTTATTATTTCAGAGAGACACAGTAATTTTGGAAACATATGACAATAAGGAAGGGGATTTTGAAACAGTGAAACCTTTATACATATATCTAAAAACTAGATATGAAAAAAAAAAAGAATCGTTTTTATTTACCTTTCAAATCAGTGCGAATAGTGTAATCGTGATGTTTGAAGCGTGTGTCGGAGACCCCTTAAAGACAATATGGATATGACCAATTTAACGAAACCAATCGATTAAATGGTCAATAGTCATGAGCTTTTAGTCTATTCGATGCAGGGGTCGAAAGGTATTTATGATTCTCTTATTTGGATCATAATTTGTTTGATTGCATACAACATAATAAAAGCATCTTCCATGATCAAAAAACAAAAAGCAAAAAAAGAAGAGGCCCGAGACCATCGCATGGATACCCATTAAAATCTTAAGAAGATGTGATTAAATACTGACAAAAGTTAACACAACAATAATAATAATAAAAAAAGCCATATATCTTATAAGAATAACCAAAATATTATATATCATGTTTGTGTTTTTCTTCTTTTTTTTTTTTACTGTGGCCCAATAGATGGTTTGGTGGAGGTGATGGTGGTTAGGATTTCTTCTTTGGGCTGGTTGGGTCCACACATAATATTAACAGGGTTCATGGTAGGTCATCATACATAAAAATATATGTGTTAATACGTTATAAAATTTTGAAACGATTTCTCCAAAACTGTGATACATAATCTTGAAATGAATGTCATTATAAGACAATTTGGAGATCAATTTTTAGTATTTTTATTATTCTTATTTTTTTTTTTGTTTTTGTTAAAAGAAAACAATATTTCATATTAAATTTTCAATTAAGTCTTACTATTAAAGACAATTATGTAATTAAATTAGGTATATGGTAAATTATAGGTACTAGGGTGGGTTTTAAGTTACACAGTTAGTTGGTTAGAAGACAAGATATCTGTATCAAATTATTGGATGGTCTTACTATTGTTTCTCTTCTTGAAAGATAAAATTTTATTTCAAAATTGAACTTCAAAACTAAGAAAAAAAAAATAATAATAATAATAATAAAACAGGATTAAATTAGATCATGGGGATTTCGATCAATTGTTGTGGGAAAAATTTTGCTACACAAACGAAGATTTCGGTTAAGCCACATAAGAAATACATATACTATTTTTAGAATATTATATTTCCATAGGGTTCAACACAAACTCTTTTATTGCCTTTTAAAAAGAGTTTACAATAAAGACATTAGCGGATACGAATAGTTATCGATTATTCACTTAAAAAAAAAAAAAAATAATAAATAAATAAATGTGTATGTGTGTGTAAAACCAAGAAGAGCAGAACACGGATATAAAAGATATGTAAGAGATACGAACGCATTATGTATCACTCTTCCACAATTTTATAGTTTTATCATTCTCCAATGAAGCAGATGCAATGATATTTTCCGTTGGATGGCAAGCAGTACAAAGGACAACATCGGTGTGGCCCTGAAGTTTTTGTACAACTTCTTTGCTTTGTAGATTCCAAATATAGACAAGATTATCCTCACTACCGGAAACAATCCACTGAAAAAATTATACAAGAAAAAAGAAAAATTTAATTATTTATTCTGAATTTCGATAATAATAATTTGGAATATGAATAGAAAGCAAAGTTTAAAATTCTCGTATTTTGGATTGTATGTAATAGGTTTGAAAGATTTAAGATTACTTTATATTTCGTGCAACTTACCTTACCGCCGGTAACTGAGAAATTGGCAAATATACAATATTTCTCATTTTTATGTCCTGTATAAGTTTTCAAGCATTTACCCTTTGAGTAATCCCACAATTTGAGCGTGTTATCCAAGGTTGCTGCCAATATATATTTGCCATTTGGTGAGAATTTAACAAAACTCACTGGTGGATTATCATCATCAATTAAAGTCTTTAGACATTGACCACTTGCTGTATCCCATATACGACATAAACCATCATAGCTCGAACTAACAATCAATGAACCGTCACGATTAAAATGGACAGCCGATACAGGATCCGAATGTGCTGGTAGAGTCTTCAAGCATTTACCAGTTCTCACATCCCATATCCGGACACTTTCATCAAAACTCCCCGAAACAATTAAATTCGATTGTGGATTAAAATTGCAACAGAATACATAATTGCTATGTCCCTTTAGCGTCTTAAGGCATTTGCCCGAGCCCAATTCCCAAACCTTAAGTGTTTTGTCATCGCTACCACTGACCAGCAGTAATGAATTCGATGACCATGCAACATCACTTATACCCAGTTTATGACCGGCAATCGTTTTCTCAAATTTACCATCATAAGCACCCCAGATTTTTATAAGTTTATCAGCAGCTACAATGCAGACAAAAAATAAAATAAGTATAAGATTTGATGGTTTATGTATGCTTGTGACTTACATGAGCTTGCAAGCCATTCACCATTTGGACTAAATTTGACAGCTGACACAGCTTTTGTATGCCCGGCTAATGTAAACTTTAAAGCATAGTTCGGTTTGACAGACAATGAACTTTTATTGGATTGCGATGTGTTTGCCGACGATGAGACCGATGCTGCAGTTGGAGGTTGCAAGGAATTTGGTCCTTGTGGTGTTGTCGGTTGCATCTGTTGTTGTTGATGAGGTACACCAGGATGTCCGCCATGTGGTCCAATCGGCACCATCTTGTGTTATGTTGATAAATTAGTAAGAAGGTCGTTTGTAGCTGTAGTAATGGAATAATCGAAAATTAGGAACAGAATCAAGATTTCTACTGAAGTTTATAAGATTTCTACTGAATACTGAACACTTGTTAATTTTTTACTATTTTCTTAAGATGCGCGTGATCATCGCGTTCAGTAGTATAGTACATATACTTTTTTGTTATTTCTTAAGACTTGTGGCGAAAGGTGGCCTTACACACACAATCTCAACCTCAAACAACACAAATACATTAAGTTGCAATACCACTCACTTGGTATTCTTTTGTCTTTCGACGCCGTCCTCGTCTTTGTTGCCCTTGTTGTTCTAAAAGTTCTAGTTTTCTAGTCGTCGCACTGCTAGTCGGCGATTGCTGCTGCTGCAGTAATCTCAGTTGTTGGTTGTTGTTTGACTACTAGTTCTTCTTCTCTTTTTGTTCCTTCCACTTCTCTGCCTACTCTACCACCATTATTGTTTGGTTAACTAGCAAATGTGTTATTCGTTTTTGTACTCGATTCGATTATATTCATTTCATCTTTTATTTTCGTTGGAAATTCGAACAAACAACAATAAAACACCACGCGGTATGATTTTTTGTTTTTTGCAATGTGGGTTTGTTGTTTTTGTTGTTGTTGCTAGCTGTGTTAAGTTTGCTCTGTTTGTGTTGGCGCTGCTATTGCTACTGCAGCTGCTTTGCTATGATTATGGCTATGGCTATGAATCTATACAAGCGAATGAGTTTCCATATATGTAAACGTGTGTATGAGTGTACGTATGAATATATGTGTGTGCGTCTGTGTCAATGTTTTGTCGTTATTTTTATACATACATATATATTTTAACTGCTTTTTCGTATTTAAAACAAAAAAAAATGTGTTTTTCAATTGTTTTTGTTCCGTCTTTTATACTTTCTTCATCCAATACACCATGTAACCTATAATTTTGTTGTTTGTTGGACGATGCGTTTTTCGCCTTCACTTTATAAACTCAGTTAATGTACTCACAATATTCACTCAATGTTGCTGCTGCAAGCACGTTCTTCGTTTTGATATTCAATGGAAGCGCGTGTTTGCTGTGATGCTCTTATTTGTTTTCACTATATTATCTTGTTGTTTGTATTTTTGCAATTGTCAAATGTGTTTTGGTTTAGCGTGTGATATAAAAGATGTTCCTTTCTATAAACATGTGAATCGAACGAACTACAAACTTTACTTGCTGTTCTGTTGCTTTGGAGTTTTTTTTTAACACTTCCTTTTCTGTTAATTAAACAACATTCAGCTCAATTAAGCGCAAGCAACTCTTCTCCTCTTTCACTCAAGCAAATTCCGCGTTTTACCGCGGCTATAGCGTGTTTTCATTCATAAGTGTTGTAAGTTGCTTATTTTCAACGTAATGTGTGTGTAAACAAGATGCACATTTTACTACACATAACATGACATGACCAAATTTTATTCGTCGCTACCGCTTTGCTAGCATTCAATGTATAAGCATTTATCTAACAATATGTGGCGCTAGTATATCTATCATATTGATCTCAAATAATTTAATAATTTATTTAAATAAGTACATAGTGTTTGTTTTTTATTTCTAAATATGGCAGCTAGTGCTCTTGATAATAAGTAGTTTAAAAATGTATTTCTTGTCCAACTTTTTAACAATAATAATAATAATAATAATAATAAAAATGTATATATCCACGAATGTACATATGTAAATATTGCAATTTTACTAGATATTACCTGACCAAATTGACTTACTCACTTCCGCTTACCTTACATTCAATTTATAAGAAGTCAATTGAGAATTGATGGCGCCAGAGAATATGTCAAAGAGATCTCAAATAATTTATTAATTTATTTGAAGATAACATGTCCATTTGTATTTAATTTATAAATCTGAATAGGCAACAAAAACATTTTTGTACAGAACCATATGTAAATATTAGAATTTTATTACAAAAAGACATGACCAAATTGTTATACTCACACCAGCTTTGATGGAGTATTGTCATCGCGAAAATTGAATGATTTTCACAATAGGTGGCGTTCTGATTATTTGCTGGAAGAGTTGACTCACTCCCAATCACTGGATATCATAAGTCCATACAGGTTTCAGAATTTCTTTGTATACTGGTAATTTGTTGTATGTCGATAGCACTTTTCTATAAGCCAATGCAAGTTCTCTAAATATAAGTTCAAGTTCTTCTTTGTTTTTCTTGACGTGTTAATTCCTCTTGAGGTTGGTATCTAGAGTTATAACTAAAAATTTAGCAGTATTATGGTGCGAAATGTGTACGCCATTTATATGAAGTGGAAGGACGGTTATTTTGTTGTACGACGAGTATTGAGTCTTACGTGCCATGTTGCTGTCCACTCAAAGATTTAATTTGAGGCTTTTTGAAGTTGTGTATTGTATTCGATTTCTGTGTTTCCAACTGATAGAAGGGTTGAACGTAAGCGGTTTTGTTAAGAATGATTAAACCTTTTTTGGGCTTGATTTTTCACAATAAGAAATATGTGCTGATATTCACATTCAGTAAAGAAATTGACAATAATACTTTTTCTTCTGATTCTAA
Source organism: Amiota albilabris (assembly GCA_037040105.1). NCBI lineage: Eukaryota > Metazoa > Arthropoda > Insecta > Diptera > Drosophilidae > Amiota > Amiota albilabris. The sequence continues at coordinate 1,237 of JBANCV010000512.1, read as the reverse complement.
AATTTTAAAAGTTTTCTTTTTCTGTAGCTACTTTCACGTTGAATAAAATACTCATTGGTTGTAGTGTCGATGCCGACCGTTAGGATGTTGGGTGGATCCGTGGAGCAAAGATCAAAGTTGTTGGAACATATTTTTTTTTCTTTAAAACTTCATATAAGGGCTCTCCGTATGTGCTTTAAAACACATTTTACTGGTAGATTTTCACTTACGAGAGCGGTTCATTAAAAACACGTGTACAAAATGAAGACACCGTTTTTTTAAAAAAATGTTTTTTATTTTTCAACATAGTCCCCTATTACCAGCTGGTAGAATTTGTACTGTGCTTGATGAATTTTCGTTATTGATGAATTATGTCAAAATAACTGTTTAATACATTACGCTATAACTTTAGATTGGCTCATCCTATCAACATGAAGTAAGTGTCGTTAGAAAGATAAAAGGTCCCTCTTTCCAAAATTTTTTTAATTTGAACCTCGGGAAAGACCTAAAATTGACTCATTTTTCGAATTCAAGTAGTTTTCACACATTATCCGGATGAAATCCGGAATATTGATAACTCTGAAATATAGCTCTTTTCTTGCCCTTTGTTTCATTGCAATCGCTTAAGTTGTTCTAGAGATATGATCAAATATGCATTTCTGAAAAGTACCATCCACCTTCTGCGCATCTCTGTTGGCCTAGTACCAGCTGGTAGAATTTGTACTGTGTTGGATGATTTTTCGTTCTTGATGACTAACGCGAAAACAACTGTTTAATCATTTTTCGTTACAATTTTAGATTGGCGATCCCATCAACATGAAATAATTGTCGTTAGAAAGCTAAAAAGCTCCTCTTTCCAAAATGTGACAATGTTTTCAATTTGAATCTCAAGAAAGACCTAAAATTGACTCATTTTTCCAAAATGTGTTAATTTTTTCAATTTGAACCTTTAAAAAAACCTAAAATTGACAAATTTTTCAAATTCACGTAGTTTTAACACATGATCTGGATGAAATCCGGAATATTGATAACTCTGAACTATAGCCCTTTTCGTGACCTTTTATTTGACATTTGTTTCATTGAAATCGGTTAAGCCGTTCTCGAGATATGATCAAATATGCATTTCTGAAAAGTGCCATCCACCTTCTGCGCATTTCTGATGGCCTAGTACCAGCTGGTACAATTTGTACTGTGCTCGATTATTTTTCGTTCTTGATGAATTATGCGAAAATAACTGTTTAATACATTTTTTACTATA